>OZ012659.1:6279507-6499507 GCA_963942545.1 Oxycera nigricornis
ATGAATTTTAAAGCTCGCCGAAAAGAAACCAGGATTTTCCAGATCGGTGCTGGTAGCGTATAAAAGAAAAGGAGATATTATACCTAGCCGTGCCATAAATATTGATACAACTGCGGTAAACGCGGCCCTTGCGGATGATAGCTTGCAGGTAGCTAATTGCTATGCTGGTAGTCCTGAATGTTGACATATGTTCTAAAAATGCGCCAAATCTTGTCAGTGTAGCTTGAGCCGTTACGATGGAGTGGTTTACAAAGAGAACTGCATCGCTGTGATTGCTTTACACAAACGTGGAATAGAGAAAGGCCGAATTTTTGGAACACTAAAGCCATTAAAAATCACGCGTGTTCTCGTGTATCGAACCATACCGTTATTCATTGATACTGGAGATGTTATAGATCCGGCAGACCTCGCTCGGCTCGCAAGCCACAAGCCATCAAAGCTGTAAGATCCAGAATCGCAAGAAATCCTGCCTGCAATCAGAAAATCATGTCTCGTGAAATGAATCTTGCGCTGAGAACCATGATTCGTATCATCAAAGAAGACTTGGGGCTTGACAGGACGCAGACTCAATGCCGCTTTAAAACAAAATAGGTTGGAAAAGTCAAAACGGCTGTTATCGAAATACGGTAAAGAGCAGTACAAAATAATACTTTTAACCGACGAGAATCATCACCGTGGAGGAATCCTTCAGCAAACAAAATGATAGGATATATGCACGTTCTTCTAAGGAGGCTATAGAAAAGATTGCGAGGTTTGAACGAAGACATTACCCAGCATCAGTGAATACAACGTGGGGAGTGTACGAAGGTGTCACTTCTATCCATTTCTATGAAAATGGCATTAAAACAGCTGCCAAAAACTATCAGTCGAATATCTTAATGGGTTTTCCAACAAGACTCTGCGCCTGCTCACAAGGCGAAAACTACACAAGAGTGGCTGGGTAACCATGTGCCAGAGTTTATCAGCGTTAATTTGTGACCATCAACCAGTCCAGTCAAAACAACAAACCCCCGAAATGTGCCAAAAACTAATCAGCTCTTAAGATTGAAAAGACGCTTCGATTGACACCTTAACGAAGGCGATACGACTTTTTTTTACGTAAATTATGCTCGTAGAAAAAACTGTACACGAGTGCACATATGTACGTACGTAAATGCACACAGACACACGCATACATACTTCTTTCTAAAAACACTTGAAATATACTCTAAAGACCTCAAAACGTAAAGATATGTTGAAAATTTCGATTTTCGAGGCAATTACAAGAACTTCCCATATACTGGGAAGTTAAAAAAATTTAAAATTCAACTAGTATTTTCAATATTAAAGTTAAAATATCTTGTATCAATATTTATGGCACGACTAGGTATATTATTTATATTTATTATTTTTAATATATTATGATGTCTTGAATTTGAATTTATTATTAAACTATTAGTAGATATTGCAATTACAAATCTATTTCTGTAGGTAAAAATAGTTTGGACCAATTGTTATAATTAGAATGAATTTGAAAAGATGATAAATACAATTTCAGAAATTTTGTGATTGTTATTTTTTTGATTCATTATCATCGAAAACTGAGAAAGGACTACCAAATAGACGAATGTACCGAACGTGTCTGCCATCCTAGAAATCAACTATACTAAAAGATTTATGCAAAATACCTCAGTACGTTGATTCTTCATTGAAGTTAACGTTTATTAAATTTCATTTTGCTCCGAGTCGTTTGTGCCGTTCAGTGGCATGAGCTCTCTAGCAAGGACTCCTAGATGGCTTCCGCTTTACACTATATGAGTCGGTTGCGCTTCATGACGGCGTTAAAAATGCCGGGGCGTTCGGGTTATGAATGCTTTGCAGTCAAAGCAAAATGAACACTAATTTACGTTTGTTTCATGACTTCCAGCACAATATTGTATTTTGTTTAGCTACAGATCCGTCATGTGCGAAATTGAGTTTGCCTCTTTGCAAATCCATATTATTAACTTTTAATTTTTGTTTGTACTTTTAACCGGTAGCATCCAAAACAAGGTGCTCTCTACCATCTCGTCAGTTACATCATGCATGAAAACAATTACACTTGTGAGCTCACCAGGAAGAAGAAGGAAACACTCACACTATTCTCTGCGTTTGCGATAGTTAGTTAGTTAAGTGCAAGTTTGGATTTGTGGCTGCGAGTGCAATGAAAACTCCTAGATTTCTTTGCAACCACATCGCCTGGTTGTATCCACGTTTCCATGCATGTTTCTCTTATTAGCTGGAAAAGTAAATACGTTATGTTAATTGTAATATCGTCCCAACATGCTTCCATGTCGAAGCTACTTTTCCGAGAACGACTTCAACTCCCACGGACCGACCCCACTCTGCTCTGCATGTGCTTGTGGATCTGATGAAGTCTTACGATGATATGTGGTGAACACGAGTACTCACTCATGGCGGTATGATGACATATTACAATATAAATTGTCTTTAAGCGACGAAAATGAGAAGAAAGTGAACGGATTCCCGAGTCTCATTTTTCATTTGGCATCAACTTATGATGGGAAAATTTTCGTAATGAAAATAGCTTCTGGTGGTCGACCCAATGAGTGGTGAAGTGGTGGAGTGGCAGCAGGAATTAGTGAAAGCACCACCCCGCGGTTGAGCCGCAAGATCCTACTTCATGACTGCTTTCAGTCAGCTACTATTCTGGCCAAATTAAAACAGGGCTTCGCAAAACAAGATTAATTGAATCCATATACACATGTCCTTCGCGGGACGAACGAGCTTGACATGGCAGATGATGATTTCAAAATTAATTTCCATGGTTTCACTTCAAGTCGACTTGTCTACGGTTCGGGGCCAAGGAAATCCTTCCCGCATTCCGCGGGGGATTTTGATGTGACTTCTATGTTAACTTGACGTATCGATTGGTTTCTCTAGATATCACTACGAAATCTTCTTGTACACAACCAGAAAGATTTATGTAGGCTACCACCCTTGGGACAGCCTTTTTAAAACACCGCATTGCATTGGCTGCTTGTACACGACTTGGACGGCAGTGAAACCATTCTGGTTTCCAGAATTTACAGATTTAATGTTCCCTGGTGAATTGTTTTGGATTTCAAGTTACTTGAGACACAATGAGATAAAGCACATTTCGTGTCAAAAACTCTCAGATAATGGAATTTTTCGAGCATGATAGATTGGTGGTTTCAATGAGATGTTTTCTTCATTCACTCGTGACACTAAGGGTTAATAACCAGTAAGTTATGAATGGATGACGCTATCACGTTGATAATTTATCATTATTAAACAGACGATATTTGATTTATTTCTTGGAAAATCGGGATATACGTTGAAAGTATCTTTATTGAGCTTTGGGATAGAAAATTAATAGAGATTGATAACATATTTTTAAATTGATATATCCAGACATTTTACTAAGAGCTTCTTAAGCCAGAAAATATATGGCTTCATACATTCATCGCATTGGATTTAATTCGCCGACTAATCAGTTGGGTTCATATAAAAAGAAACAAATGTTTGAATGTTGATTATTTCTTTAAGATGTAACATTCTCAAAACCCACTAAGTGGCAGTAACATTCGAATTGATACATAACATCAAATGGAGAGTGATTTTAATGGGTTTGGAGTTATCAAATAAAATAAATAAAAATCATTCTAAGAAAATTTTACTTTCCCTTGGGAACATGTGAAACATCATCAAACCTTTCTCTCACGACTACAAAAAACACTAAATAAAAAATAAAAAATAATTAACAGTCATCATGATCTTCAAGGTCATTTCTGTCATTCACTATATCTCACGAACTAGATATAATATTTGCATCATTAAGGTGTGAATCGACGTGTAATAACATGTTTGTGATTTTTTTAACATTATAAAAATTCGTTTCAGCCGTTTTTTTTTCACTTTAATAGAAGAAAATGCAAAAAATTAGGGTTTTTTCATAAAAAAATATTTTTTAAACCTGGTCTGCACAACACAGTAATAAATGTTTATAAAATTTATACATTTTTTATCAGTTTTTGAAAAGAAATCGGCAAAACTTTTTTCCATGATTATGAAAAAAAAAACTAAATTAAAAATAAAAAATCGATCAAAGTTACCATGTAAAGAGGGTTCATACGAATGATATGACTTTATATCTTTTATTCTAAATAAATTGTTGTAAATTCAATCAAAGTTTTAAAATATTTGCATAATTTAAGCAGATTTTTAAATAGTTTTTACAGTCTTTTAATTAAAAAACTGCTTAAATTTTCAAAATCATCAAAATTTCAATCAAATTTGCATTTGTGGTAATCAACGCTTTGAATGGTAAAATGTTTTATAGTCAATACTTTGCAGGCTCATATGCTTTAAAAAGCTTTCACCAATTAAAAAACTGTAGTTTTAAATAGATTCATTCTTTAGTAATCGTAAGATTTCAATTACTTCCTCCATCATCATTTGTAAAACATTTTACTTTTTACATGCAAATGAACCTATTTTTGAATGCATATTCAAAATTTACCAAACGAATGTTTAAAGTAATTATTAATCTCATTGATGTAAAATCGTGAAAAAATGTAAATTCAGTGATTATGCTGAAGTCATGGCAATTTTGAACGCAACTATTCAAAATGGTCATCACGCGACAAAATCTCTTCAATGAGAGTAATAACAAAAACTGCATTCATTTTTGCTAGCGCTCTTTTGTCCTTCAATCATCGATGTGAAAATAACAAATAACGTAGAAAAGGTCCTCACCGATTGATTGATCAAATCAATCTACCTCCATCCACCAAAAGCTTTACGTAATCATTGGATACTCCCGTAGATGATATGACTAATATTAACTCATTTTTGTTGCTGCTATGAATACCTCTCATTGTTATTACTTAAAGTAGTAGTATTTTCAAAATTATGATTGTGTTTAATATTTTTGATGTTTATCTAGATATTACTGGGAAGTTGACCGTGTGGACCTCAAGGGTCGCACTTCGCGGCTTTTTTTTTGTTTTCATCCATGAAATCGCACTGAATAACCCCTCACCAAGAGAGATGCTTTTGTACCCCCAAAAACCAGGACGAACTGTTGCATCCCTCCCCTGTCCCATACGTTCCAATTTTGTGCATTTTTGAAATGACTAGTTTGGGTCAGTTTTACGACCGTAAGTGTATGTTAGGTTGTCGCTGTTGTAAGATTAAGTTGCTGTGCTGTTCACAGTTCATGTCATTTTACCAGCTGAGCCCCAAACGCCAACCATGACTTCGTCTTTAAAAAAAATGGTCGCGTATATATTCAGTGTAAAGTATTTCGTCGAAAAAGGTTTTAAGTAGTCATTTCAATCAATTTGTGTGCACGCTTAAGTATTCTCTTTGTGGCCTTTTTAATTTCACTGAACAAGGACTTTTATCTGTAGAACAAGAAGTTGGTCTGCATTTATGTATGTATTTCAACGTGAGACATTCTAGGGCACAGACTTGTTAAGTATTGATTCGAATAAAACAACAAAACGCTGCTTTTAGCATGTCGCCGCTTGCGTTTGTAACGCCACTTATCGCTAACACACTTATAGCGTCTTTCTTGAAAGGATATTCATCCTAGCATTTTTCAGGCTTTAACTTCATCCTTTTCAGACGCCGCGCAATCTAACGGCAAGAACTCATATGGGAGCTTTACACCGAAGTGCTTCCTTTCGATCTTGTATACATTCTTTCGTGTTTTTTTACGGTTCACCTCATTATGTATGCTTTTTGAACACTACTTTTTAGACGTTCGATAGGCATTGACTAATAAAGGATGTGTACTTGTTTATGTGTGCTGCCAGATAAATTTTAAATATCAACGAAACTCATAGGAGTCTCCCATATTTCTGAGCATTTGTCGTTTGAAATAACATGATTTCATCACATGCCCACCTAGAAATTCACATTAATTTTTTATTTTTTGTACGGAACTCCCTAATCTGATTTCTCTGAAATGGAAAACAGAATTTGCTTTGGGTTGTAGATATAGAAAATTGGAAACATAACGCGTGGTATTTACTTTATGCTTTTTGATGACATATTTACATATTTTGATGTTTTCTATTCACATCGTTGACTCTGTATTAATTTAACTTGTCTTTACGTATATTTTTGGTTTTTACTGTGAAAAGATAAGAAAATTTAATTCAATTTTTGTCCTCTGGCAGGAAAGAACGCACAAACACATTTTAGAAAGAACTGAATCACTAATTATTATTAGTATCTACAATTCAAACTGTTTTTATTCGTATATACTGCATATGCAGATGCCCAGAAGTATTTCAAAATATTATTTTAAAGAGTGCTTGAAACAATTTAATGCCGTTAACATGTAAATGCATAATAAAATCAAGAGCTTTTTGCAACTATTTCATAAGTTGTATAACGTTGATAGCGCCTCGTAAATGATTGTTTCCTATAATTTCAGCAATACTCAAATAAAACATAAACACACACTATTCGGCATGTGTGTATAATAAACCTAATTACGAATTTTCATTTCAAAGCTAATTATTGTGTTTTATTGCGAAACAATTCTTTTGTTTTCTATTATTCAATGCATTAACAAAAGGTTTTACCAACAATTACAATCTGAAATTAATGTGTAATACTTCAATTATCCAATCGTTCCAAACAGCTTGGCTTTCAGGGCAGAACTAGCGAGCGAAAAGGAAAAAATCCACATATCAAAAAAGTATTCACCAATAAAATACTGAAGTGATAATTAAAAAGCGCTATAAAAGGATGATTCATAGGCAACAATGAACAGATGAAAACGAAAGGCTCTGAATGGATAAGCGAGAGCAGAAAATCACCATTCAGTTTCCGAGAGCTGCGTGCAAATTTTGCATGGGCTCTTCCAGATTATTTTTCCAATGGTCCTTTTTTACGGTCGATATATTTTTGTATGATTTAGCTCGTTGAGTTTTCGGATCAGCATCAGATCGAATAGTTAATAGTATCGGGGTGTAAATATATTGATTACTGCAGCATTGATTCATCGAAAATATAATTTTTGCTTTTAAAAATAAATGAGATATTCATTAATTCTTAAACACATAAAAATAGGGATCTAACAATTCTGTATTGGCGGATTTCGATTGATATTCATCAATTGAATCATTGAGATTTCTTAATAGTTCCATCATTCGAACCAAACAAGTGTAATCTACAAACTTAGTTTTCAACTGAAAACATCATCTAATTATATGAAAATAAGAAACTTAAACACTCGTTCCAGAAAGGTATACCAGCGTGCCGTAGACTCGGAAGGCTCTAAAGCGAGCTATCGTTGTTAGTTGAAGCGAACATAGATTTCAGGGAACAGCATATAGGGATATAATGGCAAAACTGAAATATCAGAGGTCCCCGCAGCAATCCTACCCGCGACTTCTCTTCATGAGAATGTCAACTCTCACCCGCACCCTGAAAAAAAGTTGCCACTATGAAACGACGGAATTTTCACAATAACACCAGTAACGAAAAAGGAAATGCTGCGAGTTTGTGCCTAGGTTGGAGACAAGAAAGCTAGTGGCGCAGACAGTGCCATACAAAAACCTTGAAGCTGGCAGCTAAATTTAGGCCGGAAATGTTTACCTCCACCTTCGATGCCTGCCTAGGCGAAAGCTTATTCCTAAGACCAGGCCAAGTCAGGTAACCTATCGTCATACCGTCGCATATTTCTTGGATACCGCAGGAAAAATCCTGGAATGTGTCACTTACCACCAACTACTTCCTCTTGTAGAACGAAAGGGTGCAATTTGCGAATGATAGTCCAGTTTCTAACTGGACCCTCTATTGTAGACGCATTGACCAAGGTAGTCGAACTAGCGCAAAATGTAACCATCAAAAAAGTGTACTGTGCAGTTGTTACGCTGGACATTAAAAACATTAAAAATTCAAATTGTTGGCGAGACAGACCAAGTGTCCTAGCGTTTCTGCCGATCATATATCCGTCGAACAGAATCCTTCACTACTGGACTGATGATGGGAAATAAGAATAATTAGTCATCGCAGGCATTCTGCAGAGCTCTTTGATCGGCACTTTTCTCTGGGACATAATAATAATAATAGTGTATACAATAGGCAGTGGGAAAACTCGTGATCGGGAAATAAAACTTTAAAATCAAATTAAACAGAGAATTCAGAGATATTTAAGACAGATCACAGCGAAACATCTAAAAAAATACATGTGTTAAGCAGAGCTAAGCATATGCTCGCTTCCGAGGATCCACCGCGGCTTTGAGAATTGATAGTACACTTTTTACTCTAAATTTACGGATAGTTTGTACTTGGACTACGTGTACGATCCATCGATTCCGCGGACGATATTTTGGTAGTATATGACGCTAAGCAGCTGGAAGACGTGGACCTGACCAGAACATGACTCGGCTCAGTAGGGTTGCAACTAGCGGAGCAAAAGACCGAATCGGTTCTCATCACAAAATAAAGAAAGTAATGATCGCTTACATCAGAGTGGGAGGCTACGAGATCTGCCCGAAACCACTGATGAAGTATCTTATCGTGACGCTCAATATCAGACTGAGTCTTTGACCGCAAATCACGTATGTATGCTAATGAAAAAGCGTCCAAATTTAATGCTGCTTTCAAATCGGACAATTTCAAGAAATCTCTTTTTACTATTTGCGTATATTCCTAGCTTAGACAACTATCAAGCAAAATTTTTTCTTGCAAAAAAAGTTCAATTTTGCAAAAAAAAAACTCGAAATATCCAAAAATAATAAAAGATCAAACGACGAAAATTGTTGTGCTCCATCTCTAATGTTTCTGATTACGAATAAACTATTTTTGGGTTCGTAAGTAATCCAGGTTGAAACAAATGATTTTCAGAAAAATACCGAGTATTAATTCATATTGAAATTCAACATAGAATAGTCAGTCGCTCGGGACAAGCCATAAAACTGATTCGCGGCCCATATAAAGGAAATTCATTTAACGGTGACCTCGCCACAACTGGAAACCAAACTAGTTTTCCCAATACCGGGCGCTGCAGCAGCTTACGAACATAGCCTAGCCTAGGTAGGTATACCTGAAAAACTCTCCACATTTGCATTTGCACATTAGAGTCAACGACACATTCGCCGAACTAGTTATGATAATTTAGCGGTGAGTCAGCCAACAAATACTGGTCGACGACAGCGCGAATATCTTACACAGTTTTCATATGTCCCATAGACAGCAAGAACCGCGAGTTTCGTAGAAGTTCACCTACAAAGACAACCACTTTCCAGAGCTCGTTACCGAAAACCGCATTTTTCTTGATG
Organism: Oxycera nigricornis; assembly: GCA_963942545.1. NCBI lineage: Eukaryota > Metazoa > Arthropoda > Insecta > Diptera > Stratiomyidae > Oxycera > Oxycera nigricornis. The sequence continues at coordinate 6,288,813 of OZ012659.1, forward strand.
AATACAGTGAAAATGTCCATCATTATTATCGGCTACGTTCACCTGCGAAAACCAGGACGCTAATGATTCCCAACGACGTCCTCGTTAGAATGGAAATGCTCCAACTGTGGGTGGAGCGTATCAGGGCAGCTGGGGGAGATTCAAATAAAATTAATCATCCGCGTTAGCCTCAATACTGAGGCATTCGAATAAGGGATGAACCGTGCAACGGTGACAGCAAACATAATTATAATGGAGTTTCAATTCATTTGTTAAAAGGGAGAGAATAATGATTGGAAGCAGACGCGGGTATTTTTCCGCAAAACTTTTTTATATGGTGTTGCCTGCAGTCAGTCAGGACTGCCAACTTTGGAGCATTGTTTACTGCAAGATAGCCAGAAGCAAATCGTCTTATTGTCTAACAAAATTTGCACAAAATGAAAACTTTAATTTCCAGGTAAATACAAATTGCAGACATACTTGTATACATTATGTACATGTGTAAGAAAAGAATACCTGAACGTTAAATAGTTAGTGTAAAGAATGGGACCATGAATGGATATTTGGCAATGTTTGATGTAAATCAGATCTCTGAGTATGTTTCCTTGCAAACGAGAGAGTGCTATTTTCCGAACTCTATTTTTTCAAGCGATATCTTCCTTAAGTAACCATTGGGCTATGGTATGCATTTTCCCATCAATCTTTCTTACCATTCACATTAAGTAACTTCATCCAACGTACATTCGTTATGCTTTTTTGGACTAAACTTAAAACTGTGTAATTTTTGTTGGCGCAAAACCATTTTCACTTTTATTTTTATGACGATGTAGAGTGTTCCTTATATTGAACAATTTAAATAGGATTCAGGAGAGAGATGAATTTGTTAAGCTTTATTATATCGTCAATGTTCTTGAAAAATACGCATATTCGCACCGGATCCGGAAGTTTACCAGATCAATCCTATTCCCATTTAATAGTTTTCGCTTTACAAAAAATTTCAAGTTTCCAAATGTTCTCAAATAAAAAAAAATTGAGGGGCTCCGTTTGGATTCCATTATAAAAATACTGAAAACAACTAAAACAATTTTGGACGAATGTATTCTTCATTCATTTAGTTAGTGGTTACGTTCCCAAATAGCATCAACATCCAAATTATGTAGGAAAACTTTGTTTAAAAACCTGAAATAGCTACGAGAGTAAAATTTTGCATTCAAAATTTCGACTCTTATTCCTTTAACAAAAGTGAAATTGTTCTCAATCCGGTGTTTTTTTTTTTTAAAAAAAGCGTATTTACAACACTTGAACTATGTAAACAACTATAAAATAATTTTTTAACCAGAACACGTTTAGTGGAAAATATTTTTTTTAAATAATTGAATCTACTTTAGGATATATTACTATTGAGCTATAAAGTCATAGCTTACAGCTAGTTTTTAATACACTTTAAACTATCTACCTCTATTTTATTCAATGCCATTTTAGGAGAATCCACGTTTCCAACTTCTCTAATTCCACCTAAAAGTTTTATTCATAGATGCTAACTTTTTCGCCTCATACGAGTGGATTTTAGTACACACATACAGCGGCCATTCAACACCAATTGTATTTTTTTCAAAAACCTTCCAGCGGAATAAAAAGTAATTAGAATGACCACCATCTGCACTCCAGATACGTTTCCTGTACACCTAAATAGATGGCTAATTTAAAAAGTTTTCCATCATTGTCAAAATTGAATTTTCCACATCGTGGGACCCCATTTTGTATTTTACCACATCATCGCCCGTGCAGAAATGTAGCAGAACTTTCGGGAAGGTGGCACTCCCCATTAATTTGAAGAAGTTCCGAGGACGGTGACGGCGTCATTGGGTTCATCGTGACCTTTCATTAGGCGTCAGCCAAAGCCCCGAGGAGAGAGCAATCAAATTTTTATGTTAAATACTTTGTGGTGTTTTTACTATGAATTTTTTTGTTATCCTCGTTTTGTTGTTTATGGGCTGTTTTGTCTTTTTTGGGAAACGACAATGAAGTGTTCGGTACATTGTTTGCTAATGGTTCAGAAGTGCGATTGGTTGTTTTATGTTTTTTTCAAAGGATCTGGTATAGTACAAATATGTTTTTCCCTGTTGGTCTACTTTCTTTTAAAATTGTCTACATAATTCATGAACATTTATTTGCATATTTTAAATCAGCTTGTAAAATTTACGATTTCTTGTGTGGAAACGTCAATGATATTTCCGACATATTCGAATTCGGTAACTCCCAGTCGAAATGAAAATGCGACGCAATAACTAGTACGACAGATATTACATTGATAAAATAAATAATACACCGATTTCAAAATGGGAAATTTACATGTATGTATAACAATTTCCGACAAAAGTTTACTAATATCTGGACTAAATAAACAAGTGCCTGAATCAAATGAAAAAATGTTCGAGTCAAATAAACAAATTTCCAAATCAAATAGAGGAACTTGTGGTTCAACTTAACAATTTTTCATGTGAAAGTAATGAATTCTCTAATTAAATAAATATATATGCGAGTCAGTAGAATCAGTCGATAAAACAAATCAACATATTTCCGAATCAAATCCAAGGGAGTACATATTCCCATACCTGTCTTTATTGTGAATCAAACTTATAGTTTAAGAGCTAGTACAGTCGGCAATAAGAAAAGAAAACCTGAGTCTGGCTAAATGGTGCCGGGAAGGGGATATGCAATGAGTTTTTAAAGACGTTTTGACTACAACCGCAAAAATTATTAAATATGTACTTCGAGACAAGTTTGTTACCAGCCGTCTAATCAGACTCAGGTTTTCTTCATTGGAAAACTCTAAACTGTCATGTTTAGCAGCAGCAACATGTCTAAAACGTTGTTTCACCAGTCGATAGATGTTACCGAGATTATTCCTTCTGCTAAAATATCAGCGTCATTATTTGCTCTCACATCTGCTAAACCTCATGTAAATAACACTAGACTTTAGGGGGAAAAAATTCAACTGGAAGTACGGCAGAAGAAATGTCAAAACCAACACAGCCTGTTCAAGGGACACTTTTGTCTCGACGCCTTTGACAATCTTAGCCGTGATTCTCTTATAACGAACACAGCTTTTCAACCGATCTTTGCAGGAAACCATTGAATGTTTCTGTATTTACAGTGCAATGGAGAACGACATTCGTCACTTGCACTTTTGATAATATTGGCTTTGTTCGCTGGAACTTCTTTTAGATAGCTATGAGAGTCCGGACTCACTCTTGTTGATCTTCTTGAAATGCTCACTTGAATTCAATTCGGCTAAATGACAATTCATTTTATCAAAAGATTTTATTGACCTGGAAAAATATTCACTCGATTACGAAATTCAATTTGTTCATATGGAATATTTTTGAAGTTTCTTTATTTGACTCGAATATTTCGTTAATTGATTCGGAAATTCGTTTATTTGATTCGGAAATTAGTGAATTAGAAGAGAAAATGCGATGTTTCGCCTCAAAATGTACATATGAGAAAATAAAGTCATTTCCATGGATAAAAGGGTTATTTGTTGCGTTCGCCACTCAAAGAGGCTTAGCCAAATTCCTTTCAAGTCCCAATACTGTGCTTCGATTGTTGCAAACCAAAATTCATTCATTATCAATTTGAACTCGATAATTTTAGCAAATGTAAAAAAACATGAATGTAATTCATTCTGAAATTTATTGTTCGATTTTTTCATTCATATTTTAAACATCGATGAACAATTATTTGCACTTCGCATTTTGAAGTGCAATTCAAAAAAAGCAATATAAATCACACTCATACTAGTGGTTATTGTAAAAAGGAGACCTACAGCCGCTCATTGATTTAGTCCTTGAAATAATGAAATAAGAGAAAAGCTTCGATGATGACCAACACTAGCAGTGAAATGTTTTTTTAGTGAAAATTGCAAATGGCAAAGTTCTTGTATCACTTTTAATTGCACGCTCAACCACCGATCCCTGTTCAAGCAGGAACAACTTTTCCATCGTTTTTACATGGCATGGATGGGGGAGAGCCAGTGTGTAGTTTACGAACTTAATTTGTTTTTTTCTGTTTGAACATGAAGACAATTCAATTAGATTTGTGCAATTGGAAACTTTTAACTTTATAAATCTAAGAGCTAGCCCATCGAACACTTTATCAACTCAAACAAACAATAAAGAAGTGCAGTAAGTCGATAAGTTTAACGGGATAAAGCAATTTAAGGACGAACGAATAAATGACTCAATTGATTGTCCTCTAAAGCTATCCGTTTTTTTCAAAACCACTTAAAAAAGATTTTGTCCTGTGTTTAACATGAAAAACAATTTCAAACTGTATCAAACAATGTTAACATATCGCAAAAAGTAAAAAGTGGAGTAGCAAATAATACTATGAGGCACACTAGCTGATCAAGCCATTGAAATGTTGCCACCAGCCATGGACTTAATCCAAAGCACTCAAGGATATAAGGAGATGTTTAGCTCTAGATCCACAACAAAAAATTGAATTTGCAATGTATCTTCCATTCCTTCCCAACTATTTCACGGATTTAAGTCTACTGCATGGGACATTGAAGGAGACGATGCTTCCATTATAACTGCTTCAATTCAAATATGTGAAACTCAGTAAGCACTATTTACATGCATCATATCTTATACTCCATATGGATCGGGGAAGTATTGAATCAAATAAATTTCGATTTCTCATGATTGCTGACAATAACGCTTATGTGAAACAATCTATCTATCTATGTATCTATCTAAACATCACACTCAGTATAATTTTTCAAATGTTTAAAGCTTTTCTAATGAAAAAACGCAGCACGAATGAGGGCAGGATTCCATTTTTTCATTTCTACTCAAAGCAAGTTGCTAATGAATGACAAACATACGGTAACAGAGAACCTTTCGTATATGTACATATACAAATGACATACAAGCGGCAAGCACTTCACTCAGAATATTCACAGAAGAATGAGAATAATTGAATTCCCTTTACGTGAGGTAGTCAAAAATATGCCATATTTCTTCTCATTTTGTGCACTCAACAGCTTTTTAGGCTTCGGGCAGCAGTCGTCAAAGACATGTCCTGGAAAACAATTTTCTGGAATCGCCCTAAAAACCCGGTCATACTCAACGATTACACAATTTACAGGTAGACATTTGTGTTATTCTCTACGTCGTCGGAACTAATTCCACGAAAGGCACATCAAAGCATTTTGAGCTCGATCAAACTGTCGTCCATGGCATCAGGCTGTGATGGAGAAAATGGAAAAATAATCATCCGCCCGAGCGGGTAATTAGATTTATTAGTAGCGACCGCCCACATCTCCACTAAAACAGCCGACGGGCTTCAATCAGCCGCGGTAGTGGTTGTGCTCGGCAAATGGCTGCTTGACTTCCAATTAAAGCTCGTACTTAATTTTCTGTAAATTTAATTATAATTGCTACACAAATGAACACATATATCAATCTACATCTTAATTGAACGCTTGTTTGAAAAGAAGCCAAGCATCTTTTCGGGGCTCATATTTGGCGGGAGATTACGTGGTAGTGCTGCCAGTTCACGTAACATGAGCTTCTAACAACTGAAATGTTCCTGGCAAGTATAAACCAAACACAATTGAATTGGCAGTCCTCCGAATAAGTCGTTGCTGCTCTTCAACGATAATTAACTGAGAATTCATACTCTCATAGCCGCGATCCATTGAATATTATCTTCTGCAATAAGATACATGGTTTTCAAATAAATAAGATATTGTAGCGCAGTTTTAGCCCCTTTCTTTGCAAATGCAGCATTATCAAAATATAGATGACGGTCTTCGTCTACTTTTCGTTCTTAATTAGACGCACTGCAAAACCCACAACGAGCGAGCAGCAATGACTTCAAGAAAATGCCACGTAAGCTACCAAACAAAGTCTTTTGACTGTTTACTCTGTGACCAAACAGTATATTGATCACTGTAGTGCATACTAATCAGGATATTTTCATAGTGGAACAATCAAAACACGGGTTTTTTTTGCAGACGCAATTGATGGTTTCTGAACGACAGCAGATTGAAATTTAGAGAATGGATTTGAAATTAGTAAACAGCGATTTTTAAATATGCGGAGTACAGATTGGTTTCCCCCTCAATTGAACACGGTCAAATTTCCCGCGTCCTCAACATATGCATAAAAAATTTCTCACCTATAAAATTACTTTTGAAGCGTTGAAAAATATGAAACATTTTCCTCTGAATGTCGGCTTGATTCCAATTTAATGCCACACATATTTCCCTTGCCCAATTAATACGACTTAACGATAAAAAGCCTTTTAGATTTTCCAACTTTTTGTAGAAGCACACCTTTCACATCGGTCATATCAAGTTGAAGTGCCCAAAACTCATTCAGGCAGTTTTGAGGTCGCCAAAAGCAAAAAAAAACATTAAAATTACGGTTGACAACACCACTTCTCTACTTGATTATGGCGCCCTAATGCGTGTGCTTGAAATTTCAGGATGCTTGGATACGGGGCAGCCCATGATGGTAATAGACCCTTTTTTAGCATATTTGATAGATGTCCAGTAATTAGAAAAGGCATAGCTGGCAAAGGAATTTCTGACCGTAATTAGGATAAGTGTTGGCATTTATCATCGTTAATACCTGGTCCTGCTGTAATTACATTTTCCCCCTCGAACTGATAATGCCCACTGAAATATTCTGTCAAATTTACTTCTGCTCCAGCGATAAAGACATCACAAGATGAAAATTCTCCACCCAGCCGAACGTTCATGAAGAAAAATGACGCCCATTTGCAACGGACGAGAAGAATGCGAGCGCTAATTCCGAATAAGGATGTGCAGAAAGCGGGCAACACCACGTCAAACGCCCACGTCGCCCAAGACAGTTGGTTTCAATTCAATCCATTAATGAGCTCAAGAACGCGCGTAAATATTTGTTTAGCAGAGAAAGGAGGAAAACGAGCACCTCGACGCGATAATGGAGTTCTTAAGGCCACCCCGTTCGCAACTGATTCCGCAGCAGGATATCGCGATTACACAGTGAGCAGCTTGATGAAGATATGGACAGGAAGCTGTAAATGTTCGGGTCGAGGATTCTCAATGGAAGGACTATCCCGAAAAATTGAGATATTTGTTTGGGAGGTGGAGGGGTGTGCATGGGATGGGACTGAATAATTATCGTCTTGATGGTCCCGAACGACTTCGTTTTGATCAAAATCGGACTGAAATGTGTGCGAATCAAACCATTCCAGCGATTTCAAATTGATTGGAATTCCGGCTTGCCAGTGTCATTTCTGAATCCAAGAATACGTTTGATTGGAAACGCTGCAATTAAAAACAATTGAAGGGTGTGTGGAGGATAGGATTATCTGATAATTTTGCAGTATCGAAATATGTAGTTAATCAAAAAATCTAATCAATTAAGAGTAGTTTTATTTGTTGAATTGGAAGCAGCTTGAGATTGGGGACGTTGTAAGTACCGGCTTTCTTTTGGTTATCATCACAAGGCACACCTTATCCTTAGCCTACATCAAAACAAACAAATGTCACTTAATCACTCCTTCCACCCACTCCTGTGATTGTTGAAAATTTACTACTGTAGTTGCTCAAATTAACATAACTTATTATCTCAATTTCTGTACTTCCATCTGATAATCAAAGCACAAACACGAACATGCTGGATAAAATAGCTCGAGCGCACCCAAGCCAGCATCGTGAGCTTCATTCGAAGAATTCTCATTAGCTAAAGGTTAAATTCCGCGCTCACGTAGTTTATGAAAGCACATTTGCAAGACTTCTAGACAGACCCGCGTAAATATAATAATGATGTTGCTCTTTTAAAATAATATTCTCGAGAAAAAGTTGATGGACTACGGAGAGCTATCTTCGTTTTCTTTACCAGAAAAGAAATAAAGTGGATTCAGCGGAAGGTGCCTGCTTCATTCAATTACTATAAATGCTTCACTATTTCGCTCTGAGGAATTAACTTTCAGATTGTTGATGGCTTAGCCTGTGTATTAATTGAATTGGTTTGAGAATGGTTCTTTTTTGTCGAAGAGACTCAAAATTCTTAAAATACTAAAAATACGCTTGATTGCTTCTTAACGAACATTCACTTAACGCACCATTAATTTTCACTAGGATCTAGGTTAAAAAATACTCGACCCTCATCTATTGAAATCACTGCATTCAATGTGCTTTGAATAGTTCCCAGCCTGGAGGTTGTTTGCGGCAAATTATCATGTTTCTATCGACAATTTTCAATCCAAACCGATCCAATTGAAACCTTGCATTTCAACCTATCATGCTCAAAGCAAAGTGTATCCTCGTTTGAAACTGATTTTTTCCGAGCTAGCGAAATATAGTTATCATAGTGACTATTCAGAGCGAACTCAAAACTTATGCAACAGCGAAGCAAAATAAGTCTAACAGAAATATTTATCTACAAATGCATGTACTTATACTGCCATAAGTCCTTTTCGACTCGATTCAGTCCCGTTCTATACTCACCGTACACCAACAAAAGCACAACCGAATGGAGTTTCACCAGCAACTTCTAAGCTGAATTTGAAAGCAATGCTTTCAATTTGTTTCCCTTCTGATCCTTATTAGATGAATCCAGGCAAATAGTAGAAAATGATTCAACTTATTCCTTTTGCCAACTTGCCACTAAAAGCATCAGCAGCAACGAAAAATGACTCGAATTGTTTGAAGTACACTTCAATCGCGTCCTTAAATTTACATCAGAAATGTCCTGGGACCACCGTGTAAAATTGATTTCGAGTGCATAAAATATTCACGGAAAAACATAGCTCACTCATGACGATCCCAACTATTGGAAGTCTCGAGCTACGGAAAGTGTCCTTTCCACGAATGGTTCTCAGGCACAGCTATTGCACGTGGTATAGCAACAGGAATCCAACTCAGCACTTTTGTTTGTACTTTTCCATAGTGCCACATCTGCACAGGATCCACGAGGATACGAGGACGAAACAAATTGCGGATGAGCCAACATTTCCACCTTGGTTTGCCTCTAAATGCGAGGCGAAATTGAATGGAAAACAATGGAACAGCGGAAAAAAGTCATTGTTCATTCAGAAACTCAGTTTAGCAGTTTATGTTTAGATTCGAATATTTAGCATTGTTTGTGACAGGATAAAGTACTGTTTCTGCGAAATCCAGTTGAATTGGTTGAAACAGATTGGCTGGAAAAACGGTTGATTTGGTTATTGGAATTTTTTTGGTTCGAACAATAACATCAAATTAAGAGCGTTCGAAGATGATCGTTTGTGTGACCAAATATTGAAGTTTTCATCGTTTAAATTGTCAGACTGTTTTCTGGATTTACATGTGCATGCAAAAGAACTGAGTTTTGTAGGAAATGTCAACTAAAAAATATGGAATAGGCATAGCATGGACACATTTTAAGTTTTAAATACACCATTTAGATTCGATAAAATAGCACTGATGATTATTTGATTAGGTATTTAATTTATTGATTATAATTAAATAAATTTTAAAGAGATGCCGTAGCTAACGTGACAATGTGCAAATCAAACCAAATCCTGAAACGATAGCTTCGAGAAAAGCCATTTTCGGTGCAAAATCCGATAGTTACTTGGCACATTCCTGGAAGCTCCAAACTTTCCTAAAATCAAAACTTTGACCTCTTCAAGCTAAAAAAAATAGCTTGCTTGCTCAAAATTTGATATAAAAGAATGACAAGCCTTTTCGAGCACGTAAAATATGCTGCCTCATTTTGTATTAATAATAAAGTACTTAATGTGTTCAAAGAGGTTTGAAACTTAATTGTATCAGGTTTTGAGCAGACAACCTACTTTTGACTTAAGGAAGTCAAAAGCTTTATTTTAGGAAAGCGATCCCAGTGATCACGCGGTCGCCTCTCCCCCTATTTGGCCCTAGGTCCGCTAATAATTTTGGAAGAGTAATAAATTTTAAATGAAACTTAAATATTTTCTGATCTCTGTTTAGGCACTAGCTGATCCTGAATTGGTGAAGCAATAATGGAGTCCTTCAGCACTTGATGGACATATAGTCCGGAACTGCATTAAAAGTTGCAGACCGTGTAGAATGGTCAGAAGCTGATGTTGAATGTCTGACACATGAAGAATAAATGCAAAAGCTGACTCAATTGCTGTATGTAATTCATCACTTACATGTTGTAGAGAGCGGTATCGAATTAAGCGATGCAGAAGCATTTTTCACATTATCAGCAGGCATTTTAAATTCGCAGACCACCAGCCGAAGGCCTCACCATTTTAAGCACACTTCAATCGGACGTCCATAAGATGAGACATTACGGTAATATTTTTATGCCCCGACTAGCTTACCAAGTCGTGGGTAAGACGAGAGGAAAAAAATAATGGACTCGAACGGGAAGTCCTTAACGAAATATAAATCATGAAAACAGTTGACTAATCGTATTTCAGCATGAATATTCTAAATATAAGTACACTATCCAAAAGAAAAGTCTTATCATTTCTAATTAACATTGTTATTAATCATAAACCTAAACCTATGATGTTTTCTGGTCGAGATATACATACTTGAGCACCCTCTTGAATTACATTTCCCTAGTTCATAAATCTTTCCCGCGAAATAAACCCTAGCACCAATTGTCCAATAGCGTCAACTGAATTGATGCTCCTAAAATATTTAATTCCTACAATTCAGAGCGCTGACCTACAAATTAGAACGGCATGAATTTATTTCCTCTTTCCCTTCTGGTTGCTGTGAGAAAATTTCTGTTCATAAAAAAACGTCAACGAGAGAGGCCGTAATGTATTTTTGCTGGTACAAATTATCTTTTTTAATTGTTCTCAGTTATGATGTAAAATTTCGAAATTTTAATTTTTAACCACGCACACAACACGTCCGATTTTTTCGGCTATTCAATTTCCATCCATATCGTATCACGAATTGTTCCTTCCCTCAAACTTCCCGTCGTTTCCAGCCAAAAAGCATTTTACACCACTGTAATGTATTTCAACATAAGTGGAATTGCTGGAAATATCTATGAGTGAGTGAGTGAGTTCAAGAGATAGCCGTTGGATTTTTAGACCAAACAGTTGGTTTTTAGTACTCACGTAAAGTGTTACCAGAGTGTAAATGATGAATTTTTAATGAAGAATTGAAAAATTTTCTTTAGTGATTTTCCAAACGAATATTAGGAAAATTATGAAAAAATCAACAAGTAGGTAAATTATATGAAATATTCAATTAGGGAAACTATGTTATGTTGAAAATTTAAATTTTTTTTTGAATTCTTATTTCCATACTTTTTCCAGAATTTTTCTGGTGAAATTACCAAAAGGGTACTCGAAAAAAAGCACCTAGAGATGAAAAAGCTACTCTCATGTCATGTATCTTTTCACATCTGAGTTTGGAAGTCTCTCAACTGGCAAAATATGATTCACACCACCATGTACTGAAAGTCATATTACTGTTCTAGCTCTAATTTTTGGTTTGCATCATAAATTGGCCACAGAAATACATTGTTCATAATGAAAGCCACTGAAACCGAAAAGACTCAAATAAAAAATTGCAAAGCACTGTGTGATGCTCAACCACACAAAAAGTGGGTCGAAATGCAATCTAAAGAATTATTATTTTGCCCCGTTTTATAGGTAGAGTAAGTTTAACTATGCCACTATAGACAGCAGCCACACTTGCGATTATTAATACTTGTACCATGAGACTTTTTTAACTCACACATCGTACAAACCTGGCTTGTTCCACTAATCACAATCCACAGCTCTGAACAAGGTTGGTGTTACCTTCACACATTATTTGCTGTTTATTGCATGTAATCGACAATGGGCATTTCTTGCAAATCATTCTCATATTGTTTTTTTCTGTATCTTTTCACATTTTGATTGTGTGCAAAATCTGAAATGGAAATTTATTTTCCAAAGCGTATTCTCCGAGATGATTTGTTGCCCAACTGATGAACTTTGTTTAACAATTGAAAAGGTGAATATGGAGCAAGTGTGTGTACACTGAGCAACAATAGTTCGCCGACTTGTTCGTTAATAATGCAAACTTTATTCGTTGCTGGAAATTTGCATGCAAGTCTAGTTGTCTATATGTTATTGTAATGAGTGATTTACAACCATAGATGAATGATATGCGTTGATTCAATAATAATGAATCAAATTTTCTTTTAGATTTTTTTATGGTCCTTCTTGCAAGAATCCTAAAAACAAAAATCCAAGATTTTTCACCTGAGCTCTTTTGGCAATTCGATAAAAGTATTTGTAAGGCGATGCCGCTGCTCAATAAATATCTTAGATTGTTATCCCAAACACTTGCATTTATCACTTTTGAAGTGCTGTGGACCAGTGGCGTACCCAAGGGGGGGGTTTACGGGTTCAAACCCCCCCCCCTTGAAGAAGAATTGAATGCTGAGTTGACTCTGTGGTACAGAGAGATAGGGCATCTTGAAATAGTAAACCGCCCAAAAGCGGTCATAGATGGGTTAAGCATGTGTAATTCAAACATTTTGCCGAATATATCGAAATTGCTAGAAATATTGGCTGTTCTCCCAGTGTCTACGTGTACAAACGATCGATCATTTTTAACATTACGACGACTAAAAACATACTTGCGAAATTCCACCAGCAATGAACCGCTAAATGGATTGGCACTTCTAAATATTCATAGAGATCTCACTCCATCTACAGAAGATGTGTTAAATGAGCTATGAAAAAAAATTGTCGTTTAGATATTTCACTATAATTTTATCCGGCGAAGGGTTCTGTTTCATGCTTGGACATAAAATTTAAATCCCATTTTACACTGTTTCTCACCGTTACTGTACAAGCAGATGAGTTTTGAATACTAAGTTTGTATCATTATCGGCATTTTAAAATTTTGATCACCTCGCGTAAATTTAAAAAATTCGAAGATTCGAATGTTATGGATTATATATCTCAAGCATATTTTTTTCAATGTTGGGAGGTGGAAATCTTCAAAAGATACCGATCAGCTCTTGCCTCTCGGCATGCCGAATTTCTACCGACTAAAACCACTTCCGTTTCCTTCAATCATTCTCTCCATCAAAATTTAGTAATTCTCCGTATTTAAAATTTTAGGACATAGTACTTCCCAGACGATAAGAATCGGTATAAGGGATAGTACCAAATCTGTAAATTTTAGTGTCCTTTTATTTAGATTAATAGTTCAGACTATATGTTTATGCATTATTTTCTGTTGATTACATGTTTGGTTTTCAGTTTAGTGGAGCTGATTGTACTTGTAACTTACTTCGAATGTTGGTCCTGAAGGAGATATTTTTTTAGTGTCGTTTTAAAGGAAGTTGGGTTCGCTATGTTTTTAATTTTGTCTGGTAGTGCATTGAAAATGCTGGCTGCTTTGTTGAAGGGGTCTGCTTTTAGCCGATCAGTTCTGGCAAATGCTATAGCTATATTATTCATGTTTCTCATTCTGTAAGTGTTTTTCCCTCAATTCTATCTAATTTCACAGTGGTGTACTCATTACGGTGTAAATTCTTATGTATGAATTTAGCTCTTTCCGTGGAAATCATGCCTTGCAAATTCAATTCTTGGGCTGTTTTGTAAACTTCGCTCGTTGGAGTTAGCATAGGGAGATTGTAAACGATCTTATACGCCTTGGTTACTAATATGAAGATGATCATGAGGTTACCTTTACAAGTTTGGCTCCAATTCAAGATGCCGTAGGAAATTTTGGAAAGGAGATGCGCATACATAATTTGGATTTTTTTCTTTGGAAAGAAGTAGAAGCGACGTAGAAGACCAATGAAGACAGCCAGTTTTTTCCTTAGATCATTTATATGTGGAGTCCATAAGGCTTCGTCATTGCCTGGGAAGAGGTTGGTAAATAAATAATCGATGGCGCAATCGCCAAAATTGGGCCTTCAGGCAATATTAGAGTTATTTCATTTACTTGACCAATAGAACATTAGGATGTGAAGTGGTCAGGAACACGCTCACCCGTGATTATTACCCTCATTTGATTCAGGTTCTCATTCACAGCTGAGTGAAATGATAGTGCGGCATCAAATCTCATTTCCGAAAACTATTTGTCGACAAGGAGCCTTGAACTAGCGTTAACCACTAAGCCACCCACTTTAACAATTATTCGCCGAGACACTCTGGAACGTGGGAGTTAAGTGTGATTCAGTATCTCTACGCAATTAGATCTTTCATCTATTTCACAGTAAAACCCATATGGGCCTGATTTACGGCCTATGGTGCTTTAGAGATCTCACCTAGGGTTGATACGGGCATAATTTGCACAAATTGGATCCGTGTGTGCCGTCATCTTTTACTTATTCTATGAAGCCTAGCAATTGTATATGTAGATAAAGAGTTGGTAGGAACATTAGAATATGGTCACCTGATTGAAAGTTTTCGAAGTAAAATTCCAGAAAAGTGTAATTTATTTAATTCGCACCCATATCTTAGTAGCAACAGTTATATTTGTGAATGTTTCTTTCTATCTTTGATCAGAACCCTCAAAAATGGATTGTTTTATTTTGTCATATGATTTTTAATCTGAGGATTAGGCCTATTGGGAATACCTCATTAAAAAAACGCGTACAAAAAGTCTACCTCATGCGTTACGTGGAAATGACGACAAATTTGCTTGAGAGCGCAGAGTTGCTTCCCTGCATGGGCTGCAAACAAGCTTAGCCAGCCCTGATTACGATAATATTCTGTCTGTGCTTAGTGACAGTTTCACTTTCCCACGGCATTTACTTCATTAGTTGCTTTCTTTTCTAGCCTCTAGGTATTGAAGACGTTTCAATATATGTACTTGCAAACATGCATATACACTTTACGGTTCCAAGGAAGTCTACAAATACAGTGTAGATTCTTTCACACGTCAAGCGCACAATTATATAATTTGAATGAAAATATCATGAATGATTCAAGTAAATGAAACCAGACATGCAATCGGACTAAAGTCTACCAGAATTGTTTTTGGAGGACTCCAACTTTGACCGGTGAAAAAGTATGATTAAGTATGATTACATAATTATATCTTCATATCTACACCGAAGAATAAGCAAACGTTCCTAGTCAAGACTTCAAAAATATAACCCCCCCCTTATCAAAATCCTGGGTACGCTACTGCTGTGGACTACCTTATAGAGCGCTTTGAAATACACCAAAGTAGCAAAGCTATTTCCGAGTTCGTAGAAAATGATTTGATCGGTATAATTAGATTTTGAATGTGCTAATTGAGTGTGCACATTAGCGGAATTGAAATGAGCAATTGTGTTTAACATTGTCGTTAAAATAAATTTAGAGACTTTTTTCGGGAATCACTGACAATTTTTTCTAATGAAACAAACTCATATATTTAAAGGTTAACAAACCTTAGGACGCTTTATAGACTTTAACAGTTAGACAGATTCGATAGTGATAGTGAAGAACCAAATTTGCTTGAGAAACCACTTGACACATTTATAACACAAGCTTACATTTCAACAAGTTTGGTCCGAATATTCCACCTGTAAAGGTGAATAGCGACAAGCAATTACGATGTTATGATTGACTTAGCACATTTTGTACGGCTTGAAATACTTCAACCCAGAACCAAATTGCCTGTGTCTTCTTCTATTAAGGTAATAGTACACTTTATAAATTTCAAAAAATTATTTTTTTTGCATCTGCCTTCAAAAATGACTTCCAGAAAAATCTTTTCGAAATTCGAAAGTTTTATATATAAATGGCGACTTTGAGTATGTGCGCGTTTTCGGCTCTTTTTAGGTGTTCGATCATCTGTCGGCCGCGTAGCGTCTCTTTCATTCCCCTTCTCTAAAATACCGGTTTCTCTTATATTCATTATATTTGCGACTTTATTACATGTGTTCACTGTTTATTTAGACTTCTACATATCAATTGCGTGTTTTTGAAAAACTGTCTAATTTTTCATTTTTCACAAAATGTTTGTCAGCGAAATGGAACAAAAACTTTGAACACGTTTTACGCAAATGTTTTTTAACATGGCAGACAGATAATCTCCGGATCTACCGAACCGCATTTCAAAAACTTTGATGCCTATAATCTGGAACAAAAAAGAACCTCCATTAATGTTCATTAAATAATGTTAGCAGAGTTGCGAACCAAAATTGCACACTAGAAGACAATGTTGTTGACTAGAGTAGGAGGTTCTAACACATGTTATAAAATAGCCAAAACGTAGGCATATATACGAACCAATTGACGGTCGTTATAATTCGCAGATGTAAAGTATAAAATAGTTGAAATATAACGAGCTTAATCCATCAACAAGCTAGCCGTGGTCGTGTTGTCTCGTGACGGATGGCAAATGACAGCACCTGAAGAGGATGCCATCCGACACGCCGAAACCACACTTCCTACTAAAATTTGATGTGTTTTATTTGTTACAGATTATTACACCGTAACCCACCAGAATATTAGCAAAACCTTGAAAAAAAATTTTGGCGTTAAAAAAACTACGAAAAAAGGATCGATTTTAGACATTTTTTTTCACAAGCCCGCCATTTTTTTAACTGATTTTTTTAAAAACGTCGGTGGATTATGGTGTAAGAGACCTTGCTTTTTAAGTGCCGTTCAATTTTTTTGTTTTAGATCTATCAACCCATAGATTATCTGTCTGCCGTGGAGTAACGATTTTTTCAGTGCTTGAAATTAAGCGCCCTCTATAAAAGAGAATAATAAATAAAAAATAAAAATTATATTTTTGTGTATTATTCAAATATGAAATAATACTTTAAAAAGATTCGTGCCAATATATAATAAAGTTTCTGAGAAACAAATGCTTGAAAAATGGTCTTTTTTCGCCTTCTCAAGTGGACTGGTACCTTAACAAATTTTTATTTTCAATAAATTTCTACGAGCGTTTATTGCACTTAGCAAAGTTTTTGCTCGATTACATTTTCTTTGGATCGTTGCATTTTTCTACAGCAACTTGAACGCCTTCGATTTTCTTGATATTTAAGACGACTAGTTTTCAGAATCTTTTTGCTGCACTACCATCTTCAGTTCCTCAAATCATATTACGTTCCCGTAAGCTTTTTTCAATTTTATGCACAAGGACGTTTTTTATGTTTTTCGTAACATCCGTATCGGAGTTGGGTTCTTATAGCACCGAAGCACGAAGAAATCAGTTTTGCAAACTTTATGCAGGACTAGTTTTTTCCCCATTTCGTCGTTGTATTGATGACCCCTAGCTTTAAAGGATTGAAATTTCAGAAATGCTGTTCTTGAAAGTGCGCTGAAATTTGATAGCAAATTAAACTGTACGTTGCCTTTCCTGCTAAAACGGACGAAATTTGCTTGAGAAAAACGAAACCAATGGTTTTACATGTGTGTTTTGTGTTGACGTAATACTGACGGCTCTGTGATTATATTTTTTTCGTTGTAAACCAAAATTCAAGCAACTTATTTTTTAATAAAATGAATTTGGGCTTTTGAAAGGACAATATTATAACTTTCAGTCCCATTTATCAAATCCGTCCGAATCTACTACATTAACTATAACATCATACTTTTGCGTAACCAAAAATTATTTTTGGTCGACATTTATGCGGCTATCAAGTACTAGGAAAAACACACCAACGTTGAAACCAAAGGCTCTGCTATCAAGTTTAGAGTAGACGTACGGTGAGTCTCCTTCGCCACAAAACTGGATAGTCGACCTCCATCTTAAGGGTTACTGAGGTAGGGAGATAGAGTAATCATTCATCCCCTTAAAACTTCAGCCGATTAACGAATCGGTAGGGAGTCTCTGATGCGAAACTGAAATTTACAACGACGAAGAGAGGACTATTCTTTTGGCACTCGGAGCGTCAGAGCTTTGAATAATACCGGATCAATTCAC
Source organism: Oxycera nigricornis (assembly GCA_963942545.1). Taxonomy (NCBI): domain Eukaryota; kingdom Metazoa; phylum Arthropoda; class Insecta; order Diptera; family Stratiomyidae; genus Oxycera; species Oxycera nigricornis. Next base: position 6,306,670 of record OZ012659.1, read on the forward strand.
GAGCTTCGGTCAGTAGCTAATAATCTGTTTGAATGTAGCTATCGTTAAAGGTAACAGTTAAGCATAAAAATATCATAAAATTTCGGCATTTACAAGAAAACTTTCCATTATTTTTCAATTTAAATCGCTGAAAGAAATAACAGTTTTCAGTTTAAAAAAACGTTCAGACTTTCTACTGCTACTGGAATTAGAAAACATTTTATTAAAGGATTAGAAGTTGAGTTACTCCATGCAACAATTGATCGTTTAAAAAAATATTTCATAAATGAATAAATACATTTTATTAAACTCAAAGATACCATCGATTTCGAGCGGCCATATGATAGTTTTTACAAATAAGTATGCTTTAGGAAAATATTTATTTCAATTCAATGGCGTTCCCTTTTAAAACGATTCACAAAGTTTAGCTGAAAATCAACTTTTGTATTGCAGTAATTAAAAAAAATTGTTGTGGCGCAATAAATTATTAAAATTGATTTTTTTTCATTTATGGTAGATAATTCAACAAACTTTTATTAGTGAGCAACCATGCGTTTAAAGATTCATTGAATAAACATGCACAATGAATATTAATGGTGGTTTTAGGCATAGTTTTATAATGAGCTTAGCTGTTAAGTGAATCAATTATTTTGATTTAAACATTATAGGTGCAACGCTTCAACTATACCAGATATTTTCATTTGGCCGTCGTTTTCAATCAGAAATGATTAAACACTCCATGCATGCGGGATGTACCGAAACTAATTATACTCAAAAATGGAAAGTATTGGAAAATCAAATTAACCAAGTAAGCAACAGACAACATTCATGTGTTTACCATAAAACCTATTTAATTCGAATATTTGCAGCATTTCAATGGTAGCTACCTTTACTAGTTTCAGAGCGCTAACTAGAAGTTATCTGCTAATTTACATTCAGCTAGACCAATACAGCGAACAAATATTTCGATTCATTTCATATAAAATTAAAGTCTGCAAAAATAAGCCTCGTAGAAAGTTGAAATAGGTATGTTAGTTTTAAACACACTTAATTTTTCACTGAAAAGATAAGGTATTTCATACAGAAAAGACCTATCTGATTTAAAACGTTGATATTTCAATAAAAACAATTGAAAAGAAATATGTCTTATATCTTTTAAATTAATCTTCCTTTACTATTTATTTATGAAGGTAATGAAGGGAAAAATCAGCATTTCCTTACTGAATGTGGACAAAAATCAACTTTTGGAGAATCTCTCTTAGTGGCCATATTAAATCACGACCATCTAATAAGACCTATTTACTTGAGGCTTAACCAACTTAACCAACCATTCGCATCGATAAATTTGGATGCTCAGTCATATTACCCTCTACAGCAGCGATAGCTACGCACTGTGCGAGCTCGTGTCGGATGAAAATTGTCACGTGAACATAAATGTTTTCATCGTATTGTGTATGTGCTGCTCAGATGGATGATTATGAGCACCATAACTTGGACGAAGTGCTCTATAAGTTTGGCATGCAGAACGCGGATTTTGGAAATAAATTTCCACTGTTTAGAGACGTTGTTCGAATGTGAGTCATTGCATGGTAACTTGACAAAGTAAATTAAACATAATATCAAAATGACAGCGAAATTTGACAGCTGCAATGACAGATATCCCTATCGGAAGTTTTATACTTTTAAAAAAGCACCCTTTGTACACATTTTTAAAAGAAAGTAAGAATGATGATGAGTTACACATTCTTGGTAAAAATTTATTTCAGTAAAAGACAATGTGACACCATGCATTTTCTGATTGATAGAAAAGTGGTTAACAGTCGTTCAACGGCTATTAAATCAACTATGTTAAACTACATTATAGCCATCTTTAATTTCATTCCAGATCGTAGTTTTCCCGGTAAAATTCTTACTACTGCATTACGATTGTTTCTTTACACGGTTGCGCTTACCGATTCACTTTCTTCTTTTATCTTTCCTTTCAATAAAACTCAATTCAACGAGAGTGCAATCGAAAAGTTTATGTCCTATACAAAGGGAATTCCATCCGTAACTATTTCTATTCGCGAAGTATTTCTGACGGTTTGCCTTTAATCAAATAACAACTTCTGAACAGGTGAAGTTCAAAAATGGCGAAATAGTCGATTTTTCACAAAGCAACAATTAACCGTGTACATCAGTAAGTTTTTTAGCACACAAAGAACCTTTTTCTGTTTGCTGCTGAAAGTTTGTCAGTAGATAATGATTTCAACTTGCTACAGAAATTAATTGTTTTTCTGTGAACGGTGATTTTGAGTTTACGTGAAGAGAAGTTGATATTGATATCTTGAAAATATAATCAATACCTGTTACATAATAGCTTTAAACACAAACTTCTTAGTTACTCAATCAACCCAATTTTTCGTATCTGTTGTATGGATCACACTTTATCGAAAGTGTGCTTCAAACAGATCAGATGAAATTTAAAACAAATCGATAAATGAAACTGAAAAAATCCAATGAACGTTTGTTTGTCAATCATTTACAATATTTCTGCCACTCCACGAGAATTAAAGTACAATCATCCCCAAACAAGCACCAAACGATTCCAAGGCATCTAAACAAACATAATTTTCCCATGCCATTTGCATGGGAAAATCGAAATCATTCTTTTGGAAAATAAAACGAAATGTCTGAAGGCCATTCGTCCAGCACTATCCTTGCAAATGTTTTCTTTTCAACAAGCATAAATTCATTATGATACATTTCACTGCTGCCAGTCTTCAGCACATAAACCGACCGTTCAGCTACAGCAATTACTATTTGGAACACATCAATGACTTCCACTTGAAGAGTACCTTTGAAAGCTTCTCGTTCACATATAAAGGAACTTTTATGCCTTTTCTAACGTCCTTACCATTCTACTAACAACAAAGGACCCAAAAGATACATAGACCGGGGATGGCTCAAGTAAGATCTATGTATGACTTCTTTAGGTCATAGGTGCTTTCACGAAGTGGCTTCCTACGGGGTCGACCGAGTCGAGAGCATTCAATCACACTTAATGGCCCTTTTCGGCAAAGTAAGATAGGGTTAGTAGAGGATATCACAGCAGGAAATTCGCTTTCCGAAATACCTTAACATTCAGTCTAGTGTATTAGGCCATCGTTTTTCAGTTTGGATCCTATTGTTATATCGATTATAAGCAAGCAGTTTTTCTTCTTTAAGTATCCTCTTGGATTCGCAGTTGACGTTGTCATCAAAATATTATCATGCGAAAGATACTCTACAATCAATAAATCGAAAGGACTTTGGAATTCAGCCGAACGTAAACAACATGTCGTCAGTATTATTTCGTCAAGACTTATGTTGACAGCAACAGAAACTCGACAAAGCTTTCTAGTGTAGTGTGGTTACTAATTCTCTTTTGCAATATTGTGACTTTGCCGAAGAAATCAATCAAAATAGAAATCCCTTTTTCCAGGCGAAAGGCGACTGGGAATTACAACCATAGGCTGAAAAGCATAAATCAAAACGTCAAGTCAATTGAAATAGCAAACAAGTAATCCCATATGCTGGCTAGGATGTGCCCGATGTGACGTCCTCGAATAGACTGTAATCAATTTTTTTTTCGAATCTTCAATCAACGAAAATACAGAAATCGAAAAGGGATTTCGGCACGACGCTGATTGCAAAAGGCTGTACCGGGAACATGTACACAACACCTTGCTGATGGAGTTTTTTCTCAGACAATTTCCAAACTGATTGATTATCGCAATTAGAGTTTTACTAGGCCTTTGACTGACAATAAATACTTTTGATTTCAGTTCAAAGTTTGTCAAGCTTCAAGCAAATCAAACTGTGTGTTTTACATAGAAAATTCGAAATTTTAGAAGCATTAATGCATTACATTTTAAAAACAAAAATGCTGTCTAGGTGCGACACTTAAAGTTCACACGACTAACTTCCCAGTGGGGTGAATAAAGAAACAATGATTTATTTTAATCTTAAGAGGTTCGAAAACCCAAATATGGATGGAATTGCTATGTAGGCACAATTTATATACGCTAACTTGACAGTCGTTATACTTCGCGGATACAAATAATACAAATAGTTGAAGTATAATGAGCTTAATCCATCAATAAGCCTAACCGTGGTCGTGCTGTCTGATGGCGGATGGTAAATGACAGCACCTGATGAGGATGCCGTCCGTCACCCCGAAACCACACTTCCCATTTATAATGGTACCGGCCAGAAGCCTGGAAACAAGAACCTCCATTAATGTACAATAATAGTGTTAGCAGAGTTGCAAACCAAAAAAGCACACTAGTGGGCAGGAGTTTGTCGACTAGACTTACAAAAAAAATAAACTTACCACTAAAAAAATAAAATTACCACTTAGAATGCACTAAGGACCTTCACAGTTCGCCTGGAAAATCTTTATAACATAATAAAACAGCATACAAATTTTCATCAAAATCGATTTAGTAGATTGCGCATAATAATTTTCCAATGTAAATTTATTTAAAAAAAATTTAAAATCTTGCAAGTCGAGGACCTTGTTAAAATTCAAATCGGATTGTTAATTTTTGTTGAACTTGGTAATAAACTCAAAAACAGTGCTGGGCGGCTGCGGACCAAGTGGAAGGAAGCATGGCTCCAACGATTGGACGATTTTTTATGAAGGTCCTAAGTGCATTCTAAGTGGTAAAAAATTAAATAAAAAGGTTTTTTTTCTCCATTTTTTATTGCCATTTTGAGGCAACGGTAATAATTTTTGGAATTTCATCATCATATCTCATAGAAAATTTAACTACGCAACTTTTATTTTCACACAAAGTAGAAAAATCGATTTTTTTAAATAAATTTTAAACATTTCGACTTTTTTGAGAAAGGGGCAACAATTATTGTTAGTTATTCCACAACTTTTTCTGCAAACATCAGTGTGCACAACCTCAAGAGCCAACTGAAAACAGATCCGCTCCGGTCCATTATTGCAAGGACGTTTCATTATTATCAACGACATTTTTTTTTTGTTATAAAGAATATTCAATTTTGTTTGTGAGGGTTTTCAAATATTATTAATAATAATCATTTGTTATTAAGAATTTTCAATCATTACTAAATAGTTATAATTGTTATTTACAATATTTGATTATTATTATAAACTCACACAGTTGTAAGTTACGCAATGACGCGTCGAATGAAACTAGTCCCACGTCAATATCATTTTTTTTTGAGATAATCGAGACGAAAAATAATTCCGAACGCACATACGCATATATGCACATATGTACGTACATACACAGAGACATCTCTCTAAAAACGATGGATTTGGATTCTAGAGACCTTAAAACGTGGAGATGTGTCAAAATTTGGGATTCGCAGAATCGACCCCATTACAAAAACTTCCCCTGGAAACTCGGAAGATAATAAGTAGCAGTTTTTGTTTACTTAATTGGAATTCTTTCATCGAAAATCAGGATCTAAAAATGTAATTAGCTCGAGTACATCGATTTCTGCAATTGATTTGACAGGTGATAAATTATTTTTGGCTAGTATAAGATTCACATGATTAAATTTAAAAAATATGTATTTTTACTAATATGCAGGGTTAAAAATATATGCTAATTTTGAATTATTTATCCGAACTTCTGTTATATTAGCTTTTCACACGAGATATTAGATCGAAAGACATTAGTTTTCATTGGAATCGTCCGCAGTCTAATGGTGATTTTTTGGAAATAGTTTTAAATTTGTGATCGGTTTGTTTATAATAATCTTTATAGCCTTGGTTTTGTCAGGAGGACGTGCTCTGAAAATTCATTTTCGAGTTAAAAAAAAATATGCAACATCAATTTGCAGTACGCAGAAACAGATAAATCCATAAATTACTACTCTAAGATGGAACATACATTATATTTACATTGTTTCCGCGTCCAAGACCCCATTATCTTATTTATTTTTCAGAACTTTCTTTCGTATCGAGTAATTCACTTATCACTTTCTATTAAATTAAGTACCGTGAAATGAGTTTGGTCTATGGAGTTTTTATAATTTCGAAAAAAAATTATTTAGTTTCAGTATTGAACTTCAATCATAAATAATAGTTGATGGTCAATCGTTCAATTTTTCTGGATATATTTTGTTCAGCTGAAGCGAATGTATTAAGATTGCCGCAGAAGGTTACTGTTTTTATTATTGAATATAATTTGAAGATTGCGAACCTAATTATTGTGTTTGAATCATTTGTTTTTGGATCTAATTGCAATTTTATGTTTTACAAATGAAAAAAGATACTTTCAACAAAACCAGAATTAAATAGAGTCTTTACTAACAAAAGCCAAATATTTGCATACAAGACAGAATAAACAGAGAGTTAGAAGAAGAAACACTACTACTTTTGATGTTCTCTACAAATTCGAATCATAGACGACATTACGCCCATTTTGGTAATGGTTTGATTTCTTGGAAATTCATGTCTCGTTCATCTGAATCCTAGTCATGTACACTGAACTTCCACTCCACGTTTGTGAATTCGAATTACGTTACGTGTGATTTCTATCAAAGGAAAGCTTTTCAAAAGACTACACGAACCTACAACTAAAAGGAAAAGGAATCGCAGCACATTCAGTAAATCTGTAAGGATATATCCTTGACAAAACATTTGATTGGAAGGAATCGTTCCAATAAATGATGTCTAATACCTTTGATCATAACATATAAGCTGTAAATCGATCATATTGTGCTCCCAGCCTTTTGCAATTGTAAGATATCAGTTTGGTTTGTTTGCAAATAATATTTCTTGGTTGATTTATCTAGCTTTCGCTTTGAAATTCAAAAGAAAATTGAGTTCTTCACATGAAATTTGTACAGACTTCAATAAGTCAGAATAAATCATTTGACTATATATTCTATGAATTTCATTATTTTCTCTTTTGTATAAAATGTGTTTAATTCAAATTCATCGGTTTTAATTTTTCTTTCAATACTAAACTTGCTTTCATGACTGGTAATAAGTTGAAACACAAACATCACTAAATCTCGAACTTTTAAGATGTTCATGCATCTTCCAAACAGACCTTTCGCCTTCATCACTTATTCATTTGTATAGATCCTTTGATCTACTACAACTGAACCGAATTCAATTTACATTTGGATATTCAATTCGCAATATAAATACAATTCGTCAGTTACAAAACTGAAATGAGACGCTTAAGTATTAAATACAGATTTTCATACTCTGTTCAATTTGGTAATGCATTGCTCTAAAACTTCTGCACAAAATTTGAAAGAAATGATGAACACCGAGAAAGAAAGAAAGTCTGAACGTTTACTTAAAATAAGCTTCATGAACTTGAAATGAGTTTGTAAGTAGCTTTTAGGAACATTCTCAAAGATAAACAAGGATAATCTGTTATTTAGAAGCCACTTTGCGCTTCATTCTTTTTCTGTTGCCGCTAACGAGAATTTCAATTTTCTAAATTGTAGATATTTTACTGTATTTGAACTAAACTTGAGAACTTAGAAAAGCCAACCACCGAAAATAGTTCGCGTATGAGAGAACACAAACGAGTGAAAATCTTAATAACTTTCGTTTTCATTCATCGGAAAACGGGTAAATTTTATTTTAAGTCATTTATTAAGTCAGTCGAAAACTTTATCATTAAATAGGCATGAGCAACTTTGATTTAATAATCGTGTCAAGCAGGTATCGTCCTCCAAATCAGTCAAGACCTGAAGGCCCTCTGAAAATAATAAAGCAACCCTATGCTGGGTTCCTGAACACAGTAAGGTGCAAGAAAATATCAAAGCGGGTCAGCTAGCTAGGGAAGGATCCTGTGGTTTACAAAAACAGGATATATGTAAATGTATCGGCCTAGATGTTAGCATTAAAGCGCTGGACAAATTTGGGCACAAGTCTCACTGCAAGGCATATGTGACCTAAATACGAGACTAAACATACTCTCGATCGTTTAGCTCTGGACAGAGCTTAAAATAGGAATCTTGTGAATTTACTGATGGATCATTTGACTTTTGGTGAACACGCAAAAAAAATTGGATTGCCAGCTAGCAACCTGTATTAACGCTGCGACGACGAAGAGGAAATACAATCAATACAGCACCCTCTGTACAGATTTCCAGTACCCGCTAGGAGATATAAGCAATCACAAGTGAGTGAACTATTAGAATGGACCACCTCCTAGATTTGTTTAAGAAATCCATATTGTTCACGGAATGACGTGGCCATCTGGCTTAGCATTCCCATAACCTAACCTCATAGAAATGATAATCATCTACAATGACACACCAGCTCAAATCGATCCTTGGTCTCTGAAACACACTGCCTTAAGCATCCTCTAGTTTACAAATCTTAAAAGTTATTGGTTTTTGTGTCTTCAAGCCGAAATTTCAAAGGCTCCCAGCACGTCTGCACCGTATTTGTAAGGTAAGTCCACACCAGGCTCGCAGCAGGTCTGCATAGTGAATAAACTTGCCTACACGGTAGCAGGTTTGGTTGCTTTTATTGCTCATTAGGACGCGGTCCATAACACATTGGACCGGTTGATTCCTAATTCCAGCATATTAACTTTAATTCGATGCTCGATAAAGACACTTTCGCACGACAAAAAGATTCCGGCTAGAATAAAAATACCTTGTCAATGTGAATCACTTCAAACGAGATATTAAATTATGTGTGTGTGTGAATAATATCAGGATCTATCATTTGATGACTCATTTGTAGCGATTCACTTTCAGAAACCATCGTTACTACGACCGGAATTCATTTTTCGTGTGAAAGCGTCGTCATCGGTGATCAAAATTCAGGCTGCAGACGTGCCGCGGTAGAACCTTTTGACATTGGCATGCTGCGGACGTGCTGCAGACCTGAAAATTTCGACTCGGATCCTCTGTGTTCTCCCATTGTTTGCGTGGTTTTGCTAGCGGGCGGTCAGTTGATCAGCCGCTCCTGATGTGCATGAGACTTTTCCTACGCGTCAGAAGACCGCTCCGTTGTATTATGCGCAGATTGTTCACACCGAACTGAGAGTGCATGAGGAAAAATTGAGTGAGCTCATGCCTAAAATTTGAACTGATACACTGAACGACTATCACATCAAAGTGAAGCAAACTACTGCGTTCTCTTAACCTATCTTTCTTTTTTATTAAAGGAGAAACTGATGACAACAACTTGAAACACGTTTCTTGATTTCTCCGAAGATAATTATGTCAGTTCTTAGGGTGTAGCCGTTACTCATTCAAAATATTCTGATATTCAGATATTTGATAATGCAATTTTTCTTCCGCAGACATTAAGCAAAAATCAAACTAAACATTCTTAAAACCCAACACAGAAAATCGCACCAATTTTTGGTGTGACATACAAAACTGACTGAGGGTAGTGTAAATTTTTTAGGATACCATTTTTTCTCGATGCTTTCGATAGTCGAAAGACTAGCTTTTCGGGCCACAATTCCGAAGAAAACATTTCATGTCGCATTGTATCTTCGGTAGTGTTTTGAAGATACTCAACAGCATCGCCTGACTTCCTTAATCACACCAATTATAAATCAATGCTCGTCGTCTTGCCAACTTTCCGGGGAGTTTGCCAGGGCGACTGCTAAAAAGCACTTTCCTCCGGCGCTCGCAAATTGACTCCATTAACCGATGCACAGCTGGTTCTGGTGCGTGTTCGTGCTGTTGCTGGGAAATGTTTCTAATTTATTCAACTATAAACATGAGCATTTTTGCTGTTTACGAGTTCCGTCGGCGAGCAAGCAAAATCTTAATAGGGAAATAATGCAGACGCTAACTTTGGCTTCGCTCATGATAACAAACACGACGGCAGGGCCCTGAGCTGAGGCTGGAACATGCCGCAATGGCTGGCTCTACAGCAGGTTGGCTGGCACTTATTCTTTTGTTTCCTCGTTGGCAACAAGGCAAAATCCAAGAAGTCGAACCGCTGAACAAGAGCAACCAGTTTCGCAACTTTCCCACTTGCAAACTTGCTCACTCGCCACTACAAGACGCAGCGCAGCGCAACGCACATAAATATGGTGGATTTTTGCGTTACTCAACGCGAAACAGCTCCAAAGCTGCAAACAACTACACATATGGTGTCTGAGCATGTGGGGAAGTCTAATGTGAGATTATAGGTAGCGGTCAAACAAGCGTGGATGGCGCTCTCGCTCCCAAAGTATTCCAAACATTTAGCGGAAAACTTGTTTGGGGTGACCAGCAATCCGAACTATTTCTGGCTCCACAATTCCTCCGGTGCAATAATATGGTATCGTGGAGCGGACGATCGAGAGTCGCAGCTTTTATTACTGCCATGGATATTTCCGGGAAACCAACCCAGCAGAGGGCAGCAATGTGGTTAAAATTATTTGCACTCGAATGCATATGCAGTTGGGGCCGCCTGTTGCATGTTGAGATACAATACAGCATGCAGTGCTTCACACAACTATCCTGCCGTCACATCGACAAGAAGAGGTTTTTGCAACAACAACAATCATTATTCTCGAGAGATATGGAAATTTTCTGGGAAACCCTCCAATTGCTTGCAATCAAATCGTTCAGTGCATAGCATGCAGCTCTTCGATTCCTGCCGTTGGACGAAGTTCACAATGTTTTGTGTGGCTTGAGTAAAACACAACCAATATCCTGAAATGTAGAAGCTGGCATTTGATTGACTTCTCAAAGGATGGCACGAAGTAGGTATAGTGCGCAGCGTAGGATGACTGCGTCGAAGCAGCGAAGAAGACTTACGAGGATGGGAATCCAAAAACAAGCACACTTGAAGGAAGATGGTTATCGAGCCTTCAGGCCAAATGAATTTTATTTCGCTTCATGCAATTCAGTATCACATATCACCTTTCTGGCCTTGGTGTTCTAATTCCAACAAAGTATCCAACAAAACAGTGTTTTCAATCGTGCACACGACTTTATTTTAATACATATTTCTGCACCCAATTAATCCCTTCTTCAGTGCTTGGTACTGGTTCATTTTTGTAGAAGATAAATTACACAATTCTTTCTGATATCAAATGTTCGAAAGAACTGCTGCTCATGTAGCAGATTCACACAAATCATAGTTTACTGGTCAAAATTGATAGAACCATGATTAGTATCTATATTGCTCAGTTCTAACACGTTGCTCTCGCCTTCAGGCACTTGATTCATTGGTGTAACTGTTTATTTTAGTATCATAAAAAAATATTGCAGTATCATATAGCACGTCTATAGCTCTACAAATGCCGGAAGTAGCATATTTACTTTATATTGACATTGTTAAAATCTAAAATAAAAATGTATCAGAAAATTACCGTTCGACAATTTTAAAATTACTTTAATTTTTTACAATTTGACAGAAACAATTCAACGGCAATACAGGAGCATCATACGTCCTGACACAATTTCAGGACCTTCGTTCATATCCATGGTAAATAGAAAAGTAGGTAGTCTCAAGCATTGGCGTACCCAGGGGGGGGTTACGGGTTCAATCCCCCCCCCCCTTGAAACACGCTCTTCCGTGATTATTACCCTGATTTGATTCAGGTTCTCATTCATAGCTGAGTGAAATGATAGTGCGGCATCAAATCTCACTCCCGAAAACTCTTTGTCGACAAGGAGCCTTTAACAATTATTCGCCGAGACACTCTGGAACGTGGGAGTTGAGTGAGATTCAGTATCTCTGCGCAATTAGATCTTTCATCTATTTTACAGTAAAACCCATATGGGCCTGATTTACGGCATATGGTGTTTTAGAGATCTCACCTAGTGGTGATACGGGCATAATTTGCACAAATTGGATCCGTGTGTGCTGTTGTCTTTTACATATTGTATGAAGCCTAGCAATTTTATATATAGATAAAGAGTTGGTGGGAACATAAGAATATGGTCACCTGATTGAAAGTTTTCAAAGTGAAATTCCAGAAAAGTGTAATTTATTCAATTCGCACCCATATCTTAGTAGCAACAGTTATATTTTTGAATGTTTCTTTCTATCTTTGATCAGAACCCTCAAAAAATGGATTGTTTTTATTTTGTCATATGATTTGTAATCTGAGGATTAGGCCTATTGGGGACACCTCATTAAAAAAAAACGCGTACAAAAAGTTTACCTCATGGGTTACGTGGAAGTTGGAGAGTTGCTTCGCTGCATGGGCTGCAAACAAGCTTAGCCAGTCCTGATTACGATAATACTATGTCTGTCCTTAGTGACAGTTTCACTTTCCCAAGGCATTTACTTCATTAGTTGCTTTCTTTTCTAGTTCGTAGGTATTGAAGGCGTTTCAATATATGTACTTGCAAACATGCATATACACTTTATGGTTCCAAGGAAGTCTACAAATACAGTGTAGATTCTTTCACACGTCAAGCGCATAATTTTATAAGTGGAATGAAAATATCATGAATGATTCAAGTAAATGAAACCAGACATGCAATCGGGCTAAAGTCTGCCAGAATTATTTTTGGAGGACTCCAACTTTGACCAGTGAAAAAGTATGATTAAGTATGATTACATAATTATATCTTAATATCTACACCGAAGCACTAGCAAACGTACCTAATCAAGACTTCAAAAATATGACCCCCCCTTATCAAAATCCTGCGTACGCTACTGGTCTCAAGAAATGCTGCGATGACGCAGTGTGTTCGAGAGATTGTGACATATTGCCCAGTAGGAATTTCAGCAACACTTTGCGGCATACAAAATTTGATTTTCCTGCTGAGTGGAGTGACAAGTATTGGAAGGAAAAGATAGATTATACATCTTTCACCGAAATATTTGCAACAGGAAAGAAATATTTGTACAAGTGTTACATTTTCACGAATGCCGGCTGCTGTCAGGTAATATCTTGCCATTATTTCGGTATATTAACACTTGCTCGCTTTTTCAGTGTTCATAAATGTTATCTGTTAAGCCCATACATCATACAAAAAGCGTTATATTAAAAACACCCAAATGCGTGTCTCATGCACTGAGGATATGAGTTTTCCAGAATAAGCTGGAGACGATCTCTTTTTCAGTTGTAATGACCTTTTGGATATTCTTTGGAGAATATTTTTTTGTGCCTTAAGCTTTAATATTGACTACAGTCCACATTCGATTTTGTTGCCTGACAATTTTCTAAATTTTAATATGTAGCGTTTTCGTTACGACTGATTCAAATGTGATCAATTTTGCCTTGCCATATGCGCCGTCTCCGATTTGCTCCTTTGGCAGCCCTAATTTCAGTGAATCCATGACGTAGAGTGCGTGAAATGTGCGAGTGAAATAGGATGACGATTTAAAAGTGAGAGTACCTCTATTTCTATTTACCATGGTTCATATCCTTGTGAGTTGTTATCTTGTTGGGCGCAAAGCTGGCTATTTCAAAAAGCGCAGGAAAACACTGTTTTTGAAAGTTGACCGGAGGCGCTAATGACTTTCAAACAGTGCAAGAAAAATATATGATTTTTTATAAAGCAAAGAATTTTTTACACCAAACGCTAGGTAATATTTATTGCAAATATTATTGTTCTCGCAGGGTAATCGGTGAAAGGTCAAAAAAATTCAAGCCTTTTTAAAAATTGTTAAAACAGGGGAGAAGATCGCTGAGGAAGACCGAACGAATACGGTCGAAATTCGATTACGAATCCAAATAAAGACACACAAAATTAAAAGGAAGTTTTCTTTTTAAAAAAAACACACTTAGTATTTTGTGAAGATGAAATCAATTACTAATACAGGGGAGAAGAGCTCTTTCTCATCTAGTCAAGCTCTATCGATTCAAGTTATTACACATTCAAACTGCTAGTAAAACACTTTCGTCGAGTTTTTTTCAAACCCAATTACAGTGTTACTGTAAATACGAGTATAAAAATGATCTAAAAAAAATTAATCGAAATCTAAAACAAATTAAAATTGCTGTTTCAGTCTTTAATTATTCGCAACATTGAAAAGTATGCTCCTTTTTTCATGTAGTCTACTGCGGAAATTTCAAATTTAAAGATTTTTTTGTGGAGTTTTCGTTTCGTGCTTCCCTTATAGCCAAAATAATATTTTCACCTCACCGAAATTGCCAAGGAATTAAGCGACGAGTGAAGAGTTAAGCCCATTCATTACATGTATGCTTGATTAGAATAATTTCCATGTAAATTGTTAATGGCATTCATAAACTTTTGTTCATGCTCGGCACTTTGTCCGGATGAATTATCTGTTGATATTCTTTTCAGTATAGAAGGCCACCGACAGCTCGTTCAAATTGCGTAAATAATTGAATTAAAATTCGGGACTTCAGTAAAAAAAAAGAGAAAAAAACCGCGAGATGCGACCCTTGTAGTCCACATGAACGTAATTCATGAATATTTGAAAATAATAAAAGGACACAATAGCAATAATAATAATGCTCGAAGTAATCATAACAATGAGAACTCATTACATTAAGTGAAGTTTAATAATATTAATTGTATTATCCCATTATTTATTATAAATATTAATTGTTTAATGTTTTTATACCAATTGTTTTCTCAATAATAAAATTAATTTATAGTTTTAGACTTGAAAACAAAGAATCTGATCTTTTGACACTCGATTGTTAAAAGTGCAGATTAAACCGAAATGTTTTTCTTAGAAACAAATCTACAAAGCGGTTGTTTGAGGAAATGGAGAAGAAACATCTCCAAATGGGATAATAGCATGTTCTTCTCACTGCGGTGAAATTCGGATTTTTTCCCTATATTTAACATATAAATCAAGTTGTTCCGTTTTGACTGTGCGAACTTGATTTTCGCTGGAAAAATTAATAAGTTTTTGTCACGATGCCGTCAACGGCACTTAGATTCAGTATTTTACATCCTGTTTTGTACGTTTGTACTATCAACATTTATTGATATCGACCAATCAATTTTCGAAATTTCAAAGCCAGCTTCGCACGTACACTTAGCACCATAAATAGCTAAATTTCCATTGGCTCATTGCGAACAATGAACATGATTTCATAATTGATTTATTTGAAATCAAGTTGTCTAACTTGATTTACAAATATGTACGTTTTTGATAGAGCAAAATAGTTCGAGAGCACTTTACGCTTGTTGTCAGTTTGGATATGTAGGATGTTTTTCATTACCACATACACTACCGCTCATATGTATTTGCCCACCCAGATATTTTGAGATTTTCCGATTTTTTTTTTGGTTTTCTTTTATTATTGGATAAAGGTACAAGGATGTATTTAGGAATGCGTCGAATTTTAAGTTAACCTTTTTAACTGCGATGAATATATAATTGAAAATTTTATGCTGCCGGTGGACTTGTATTTTATCAAACTTCTATTGAGCGATTGTTTAATATGCCAAAGACAAAAGAATTTTCGACTGAAATACGGACTACGATATTTGCAAGCAATCGTCAAATTTCTCGGGAACTGAAAATCTCAATGGGAACAGAAAACTTCAATGTGAACAAATTTAAGACGTCTGGAAGTGTCAAAAATAAAAAAACGCTGTGGAAGACCCAGGACCACGACTGCATCTGAAGATAGGAAGATAGTGATTGCCAGCAAACGTAACAGACGTCTTACTGCTCCAGCAATAGCCGCTGAAGAGAATTTAGGGCGATCTGAACACCTATGTACTTAAGTGTGTCAACCGTCAAACGAAGGCTTCAGGAAGCAGGCCTTCATGGCCGTGTTACGGTTAAAAAACCATTATTAAATGCCAGAAATAACAAGAATAGATTGAAATGAGCGAAACAACACAAAAATTGGACACCTGAAGACTGCACAAAGGTTTTGTGGAGTGACGAATCGAAATTCATAGTTTTTGGCTCCAGGCGCAGAGTCTTTGTGCGGAGGTCAGCAGAAAAACGGGCATTTAGTATAGGGCTGTTTTGGTGGAGGTAGGATTGGTTATATATGCCGAATCCAAGGCGTAATGAGGAAGAGGCACTATCGGGAGTTACTTGAAACTGAAATGTTGCCATTTGGACTGCGCATTTTTCGAGATAAATTCACATTTCAGCACGACGTGTTTGTCCAGCGTCTACCGAACATTTGTGGCATCTTCTACAATCAGAACGGAATTAAATTTCAGAAGAAACTTTGAATAAATTACTAAATAGAATGCCGAAACTATGTGAAGCTGTAATCAAAAGGGTGGACACATTGACGAGTCTAAAAGTTAATGTAAATGACATTGTCTTGTATCTTTTTTAATAATTTGTGCTTAGAATTAAATAAAGAATAAACTCTATTCATCAAAAGTTTTCATTTTATTTCCTGATCCCGAAAACACCACTTTTTCAGGATGGGCAAATACATATGTACATATAAGCGGTAGTGTATGTAGAGAGGTATACCTGACTGCATGCTAGAACCTTTAAATCGAAACTTTGCGTATATTTGAATTCATTCGCATAATCATCCCCAAATCATGCAACATCGTATCTAAATCGAAACGGGGTCGAACAATATGATAAGTTTGGTTGACTTATTAACGACTGGACCAACTTAGGTCTAGAGTTTCAATCTGCGAAGCAACTTCGAAATACCAACTATGGAAAAGAAGAGATCCAAATAACTTTTCTACTATCGAAACATTTGAAATTATGTATTTGGCAAACGAGAATTGCTTCAATCGGAAGATGCTCAACGGAACATTAGAAAAAATTATAAATTCTGAAGACTAATAGGTCGACGGTCATCGTAAATATGATCGCATCGCCGAGCTCGTCAGATACTATCTTGTTCTTATTGTTAGTCGATCGCTTCGCGTCGCACCGCTCCCCGTCGAGTGTTGGATAAGTCGTCGCGAACAGAAACCAGTCACCTCAAGATGTAGTCATCGCACTTTTGTGCCAGTTACCGTTATTGCATGGCACAGATCCGTCAAAGAATCTCTGGCCGAGCGAAAGAAATCTTTTGGCTAAGATACGCCGCCGCGCCCCTCGCAACTCCCACGATCTAAATACTAGAGGAATCCCAGCCCAGCTGTTAGTGTTTATCTTCGATCTTAGGAAATTCGAGATGTTGAGGCAAACTTACACATTCACTCCAAGAAATCGTCGTCACTTTGTACCTTGCAGTCAGATTACGTGGAGGAGGACCAGTTGTGCATCCTTGGTCTCTCGCAAGCCCCACACGTCATTTGTGCTTCGTGCAACCACTAACACTTGCAGCGCCACTGGTCACCCGGCCCCGCACTCGTCGCGCAACAACTAACACTTGCAGTGCAGATGCAGATTATCAACAATAACAATGGCAACAGATCAACCCTTTCGCAGCACTCGCGTCCACGTCACACGCGGGCGGATTCGCGCCCTTTCAGCGGCGTTTACCGGATAGGGAATGTGCACGATGCACTTGTGCACTTCGGACTGTATCCTAGAAAGTCCGGAATCTGTCAACCACACCCGGCCCCGAACGCCGCAACAATCCAAACAGTACGCGCGATCCGAACCAGCAGCCTCCGACAAAAATCTGACCGTGCCGCGCTCCGACTCGACGTGGTTTGCTTGTTTGCTCGCCGCCGCGACTCGTATTATTCTCTGTACCAGAAAACCTTGCAGACTTGCTTACTTGTCTGCCGTCCGGCTTCCGCGGCCCGCCCCCTCAACTAAGTATCTTTCACTCGCTTCCACTACGACAGCGTACGCCACAATCAATCTGTATCTGTGCTATTTCGAAACGACAACCTAACTCTGCAAGATACACTCCTGTACTAGTCCAAGAGCGAGCCGCACTGAATCGCACCGCTCACGGAGAATTCCATTCAAATATCTTTCGCGCGCACACTCGCCGCAACCAAAACAAAACATGAACAGGTGACTGTGACGGTGCTTGTTCGGGGAGTTCCCGAGATCAACCAAGTGATACGTCGGTAGCCGGCATTGACCGTTGGACGTGGCGACCCATAGGCGGCGTAAAGATGATTTTATGGATACCTTTGGAGCACGGTTAACTGTCACGGGAGGCTTCTTCAAATACGTCACTTGCCTTTTATAGGAAAATATGCCGCCATCGTGTTTCCGGACTTATTAGTGAAATGGTCTGTAACTATGTATTTACAACTGGATAAATGAATTTAAACAAAAGACGAACATCTTTCAGGACGTCCAGTACAAGTGACTACTCCCGAAATCATTGGAAAAAACCCACGATATGGTTTTGAGTGATTGGCGAATCAAAGTGTGCAAAATATTTGAGGCCACATGCATATATTCCAATTTTGCAGGAAAAATTGTGTCTGAAAAAAATTTCGGCATGGGTGCCGCGTCTGCTTTCAGTGGAGAATAAACGCAATTGTGTAATCGACTCAGAGTCCAATATGGTGGTTTTTCATCGTAATTCTGGGGAGTTTCTGCGTCGATATATAACGGCGTACAAAACATGGATATATTACAACACTCCAGAGACGAAACAACAATCAAAGCAGTGGGTTTTTGAAAGTGAACGGGTTCCGAAGAAGGCAAAAATGGTGAAATCAACTGCACGCGGAACCTATATACAAGAAAAACTTCAGAGTATTATGAGTCGTTTGAGAGAGAAAATCAGAGGAAAACGCCCTCATTTGGAAAAGGAAAAGATCCTCTTTCATCACGACAATGTCCGAGTGCACACCTGCGTAGTTTCGATAGCCGAAATTGTGGAATTACTATAAGGTTGAAATTATTGCAACCAACTTACTCATCAGATTTGGCACTCAGGGACTTTTTATTATTTCCAGACTTGAAAAAATGGCTAGGCGGAGGACGGTTCACGTCGAACGAACAGGTCACCGCGCAAACAGGTGCCTATTTTGAAGGAATTTCAAAACCATATATTTCTAATGGCTTTTGTTTATCCTTATTTGCAATAAGCCTAATTAAACTCGAGGGGCAATTCCTTTGGTCTGTATTTAGTAGCTGTTTTTCGTCTTCACGCATGATTTCTAGGCTTTCCCAAGGGTCCAGTGTGCTCGTTCTATTTGTTTGACGTAGGAATTCCAGGTTTTCCTGCTGGCCTGGATGTCGTGCCTTTCTGCGATGATGTGGAATTGCCCCTCGAGGCTTATTGCAAATAAGGATAAACAAAGGCTGGTAGAAATAGCCCATAAACGGATAATATAAGTGAATGGCGGCCTTCGACCTATCTTAAAATAGTCGCAAGTATAAATTTCAATGTAGCTTGCCATATTCTAAGTAGCTTGTGTACTGAAGAAAGGAGTAAGTGGCCCCCGAAATATATATTTACAATCAAATAAAACATTTGTAGTTTGTGAAAGCTGCGTCTTTTTCATAGTGTTCGTCATAGTTGTTAGTAGGGCTATGTCCAAGAATGAAGTTTTTTGCGTTTATCAAAAGCCCATTTTGTGGTAAATTTTCCAGTAGAAAACTTGTTTCGTTGGAGCTTAATATTGTTAAACACCAACAAACACAAGTTTCACTCAAAATTTAAAATAAAAATTCATGCACCACTATAGAACAATTTTCCGAATCCATGTTAATCAACCATGTCTTTGAAATGTGACCCCTTATAGTCTCTAGGGTCTCCGATGAGGTGGTCACGCTTGAGCAGCTCTATTTTTGGCTTGTTTACTTTTCGTCCTTAAATTTGAATATTGCTCTAATCCATAAGTTTCTTAAAACCTAACGGAGAAACGAAGCGTAATAGATCTGAACTGAAATTTGGATATCGTTTTTCACGTTCTAATTCACTGAATAAGTTACAAATTAATGAAATTACAGTTAAGCCTTATAATGTATGGACAATTTTCCCACCCGCATTAAAACCGTCAACGCTAGTCACTGCGAGTCGCTGGAACTCGAGCTGGAACTGTCCGTCGACATTACTTCGACATCGTCTTGGGACGCGTCCTTGTGAGCGCGAGTGTCCAACGACACCGAGCTACCGGCGCCACCCATCATATGCAGCTCGCCCAGCTGCCAAGCAAACTGATTCTGCGCGGCGGCCGGAACCTCTCCTGCAGTGCGATGGATGTCGTTGGTGTTGTTCGGCTGCGCCACGCTGTGTCCGTTGGCGTTCAAGTCCGACTTGCCCAGAAATCCCACGCGCATTTCTATGTCGGTCGGATACGGGCGCCGCAGGTCGCCCTGCATCCAAGTTAGCGGCGCGCAAACAGCATTGGAGGCGCTTATTCGATGCGCATACTTGATTAGCTCCTCCGAAGAGACAGGACGTTTGTTGGCGCGCGCTATGCTTGCTAGTTTCTGACGCGCTTGGAAGAGGGCTGTCGACAGAATCTGCTCGGCCTCCTTCAGCTGTTTTTGCAGGTGATTTATTTCGCGGTCCTGGAAAAGAAACGTTTTTGAGGTCCAAGTACACTTTGGGTCGACATAAAACAATGAATTGTGATTAATTTTGTTGGCGTTTTGAGCCAAATTCCACGTGCTATAGAACATTTTGTACGACGATACACAAGGAAAGAGTAGCTATCAAAATCACCTTCACGGTTTGCTTGCAAATTGCATCGCGAAACCGGGAAACCACTAATGCGACCCGCGGCAGACCGCACTCACCTGTATTTCGACTTGCGCCCGATATGCATTCATCTTTTGCTCGATCTTTTCCTGCTCAGCGGCCAGTTGCAGCATATTGCGGAACTCTTCGTCCTTCGACACCAACAAATCAACAAGTGCTGTCGTCTCCACCGCGGGCGCACCGCGCAGATGCTTCGGCGTCATGGCATTTTCGATGAGCTCCCTGCAATCGGAAATTGAGAAAACCGTTGCTAATCTTTCCATACTGTTACATTCGCACCGCAGAGCCACTTAGTTTTTTCGGCCCGAAAAATCTGTAAGTGGCTCTGCGGTGCGAATGCAATCGGGAAATCTGAAATTCACTGTGGCGTGCACAGTAATCGGTGAATTACTTAGCGATTACTTCGATGTCGTCCACCAGCAGAAGGAGCCTCTCTCGCGTACTTAAATGAAAGGCCATCGAAATCCGTCGTCCCTTTAGCCAACAACAACCGGGCAGAATGACAGACAATTGAACTGTCAGTACTGTCAAGTGCACAAATTGTAATAGAGCAATAAAGTACTGCCATGAGTCGATTGAAAGCAATTATTTTACACAAAGGCTCCTTCGTTGGCGAGATGCTGAGAAACATCGATGGTATTGCGACAAACTAATATATTTACGAAAAAAATATTGAACAAGCGAAAAAAACGTTATAAACTTTCTTACAAAACATGAAGGGAGATTATTGTGTTTATTTTCAGTAATAGCGCTTAATATTAAATAGCACGATTTAAAAACTGTGACGGCGATATATATTCGTTTTTTGCGTCAGCTCTAAAAATTCCTGTAACTAGTGATTGGCAATTGCGTATAAATATAGAGAACTATTAGCTGCAGTGCATCAATAGCTATAAATGTATATGTATTTAGAAACAACATACGAGATACGAGAATAGAATCAGTCCAAAAACAATTCTTGTTGTTTGCTCTGAGAGACCTTTATAGCCCTGATGACTAACAAATCCTGCCTCCTTATGAAGTTAGATTGGAGCTTCCGAATTTGTCTACTCTTAAAACAAGAAGAACAGTGTTGTCCTCTTGTTTCGCCTTTGACGTGATTAGGGGCCACATTAAAGTGGAGTATTTGACGAATAAAATAAAGCTTAATGTGCCTGTAAGAAGTACGCGTAATACACGTTTACTGAATATCAGCATCTTACTAGGTATGCAGATATCGAACCAGTTAATAGGTGCTGTAAAATATTCAACACTTTGAGCAAACACTACTCCCCTACCATCTCCAAGTTCAATTTTAGATCCAGCATTTCTAAAGCCCTTCCATTATCCATCCCTAAATTATGACGTGCATACAACAGTATAAATTAACGTTGAATGTAGCACGTATTTTAGGGTTAAGTATATTGTTGTATATTTTTATATGTTGACATGTGATTGCCTTGCTTTGGCGAAATAAATAAATAAAAACAATACGCAAACAGATAGTATCAAGAATCGTCAGCAATAGAACTTATTACTTGATACTATCCCTTATACCGATTCTTATGGAAAGTACTATGTACTGAAATATAAATACGGAGAATTACTGAAAATTGATGGAAAGAATGATTGAAGAAGATGGAGACGGTTTTAATTGGATTGAGAAATGAAATGAAATTGTCTGTCATTCTGCCCGGTTGTTGATTAAGGTGACAACGGATTTCGATGGCCTTTCATTTAAGTACGCGAGAGAGACTCCTTCTGCTGGTGGACGACATCGAAGTAATCGCTAAGTAATTCACCGATTTATTGTGCACGCCAGAGTGAATTTCAGATTTTTCCGATTGCAGGTTACTTTTACATTCGCACCGCAGAGCCCACTTACAGATTTTTCGGGCCGAAAAATATAGCAATATAGGATTGGATTTATGCCTACAACGTGGTGCGAGTCCCCGAAATATTGTTTGGGAGTTTTAGGGTATTTCGGGCATTAACCCAATTTAATTTGCCCTAGCGGGATAATCTACAACGAAATCGCTGATTTGAATCTATAATAATCTTAATTGGGGGCTGAGAATCCGGTGAAATTTTGGTTGGTGCCATGACTTAGTAGGAACGTAGTTGGAAAATAGCCCCTTATTTTTTGCCATGTATTGGATTAAATAATGTTTGTTTCATTGCTTACTAAAAGCTTATCAAAGTCTAGCACCTGCATTGTTGTCAGGGGAAGTGGATCGTGCCACCACTTTTTTGATTTCGTTATTTCAAAAAATTAAGTGAAATTGAAAATTGTTTATTCGATTCCGATTTTTTTTTACAAAAACCCTCGATAATTTTAATAGACGCTTTTTATATATTACTATTGTATGAATAGATAAATTAATTTGTTCATAGGGCTGATCACCTTGTCATGCCGTTTTCTATTTGTAAACTCTGTTATCATCGGAGTCGTCAATTTCTCGGTACAAAATATAAGACAGAGGAGAAATAAGTTGCAGATTTAATTAGGAATGTGGGCTGAACGATCATTATGGAAAAGTTCAGCAGGAGTTGGCTTGGTTTTGCAAACGAGAGCGGATGTAGGATCCGAACATTTGAAGCTTAGGTCAACCGTGAAAGCGATCTTAGAGAATTATCGAACGAGGCAGTATAGAGATTTATCGATGTGTTTATCATCCAATAAAAGCATTAGTAGTTTTATATTTTTGACTAGTTTTAACAGCTTTCACATCCAGGCTTAGTAAGGTCTAATGCTCATCATTTCGAAATGCCTCACTTGAATTT
This sequence comes from Oxycera nigricornis, assembly GCA_963942545.1. NCBI lineage: Eukaryota > Metazoa > Arthropoda > Insecta > Diptera > Stratiomyidae > Oxycera > Oxycera nigricornis. The sequence goes on from OZ012659.1 coordinate 6,329,856, forward strand.
GCGGCATTGCTCATCCGCTTCAAGAGTTTATAAACGTTGATAAGAGCAACTCAGCATACAAACAGAAATTATGCAAGGCTAGAATGTGGTATTGAACGACCAGGATGGCCAAGTTTAATGCTTTTGATACAGTTGTAACTTCACGAGTTACTATGGGTTCGTAAGACAAGTTTTTCGGAATTTAGGTGTAGATCTATAGCTCATGAAGTTCTAGATTCGATGACCCATTCTCGTGGTTTAACACTTTGATGATGAACATTTTATGACAATTCATAAGCAAACATATACAACAATCCGTAATGTTAAAATAACACAAGATCCACAAGCAACAATCTCAAAATTGTACCGAATTCAAACGTAGCAGTAACTTCCGTGTTTGCCCTAGATGTCGATTTCAGCGCAAATAAATCCAGTTGAGGGAATTTATGATGTTACGGAGATGAAGAGCCAGAAAACCAGAGTCGTTTCGGCGATCTTTCAACAATTAGCTGTAAACGACTTGAGAGAAACTGCCATCTTTTCATGCTACCAAGTTGGTTGATGCCACGCGACTCCTATAAAAGTGCTAGTTCATGTACGAGTCGAATATTTATATTCAGTAAGTTTAAGTTACTGTCAGACGTAATAAACTGAATTCTTTAGAAACAAAAACGACTCGTTACTCAAGTAAAAGCCAACATGTACATACACAGTCTAGCTAGAAATTATGCTCCCAGAAAGTTGGTAGCACTGTCTATGTAATCCCACATGTCTGTGCTATTGAAAAAAACAACGCATCTGGTTTAGTTGTTACATTGTATAGCCATGGAATGGAGCGATTTTCACGTGCGCGTTACTGTTATCGGTTTGTTTAAGTCGGGGAAGACGACGAAGCAGATTACCGCCCTACTCGCGCCGCTTAAAGTTGGCAAACGGTTTGTATATCGCAACGTTATAAGACTACTGGCGATGTATTAGACCGTATTAGAACCGGCAGACCACGTTCTGTACGTGTTAAAAAAATATGGAAGCGGTGCGCTCGAGATGAAAATATCGTCAAGGATGGTTTCTCGTATTCTTCCTGATGATTTAGGCATGAAAACTTACAAAAGATGTACCAGCCACCTTCTAACTGAGAAATTAAAAGCTTGTACGGCAAAAATCGATACAAAAATATTTTATTCACAGACGAGAAAATTGTTACCATCGAAGAGAAGTTCAACAAGCAGAATGATAGGGTGTATGCTACGGTATATGACGTCGTATGAAGCCAAGGATAAGGTTCCTAGGGTCCAGAGAGCGATGATTTATTCGACGGAATCGATTGGGTGTTTCAACAGGACTATGCCCCGGCGCACAAAGCCTAGACAAATCAAGCGTGGCTTGAGAACAACGGTCCATACTTTATTGCTCATCAAGCTTGGCCGTCCGGTAGTCCGGATCCAACCCCCCTGGACTATGGGCTGTGGAATATTCTCGAAGAGAAGGCTTGTAAAAAGCGCCATACAAATTTGGAGGCCTTGAAACAAAGCATTGTGAAAGCTGCCGCCGAAATTCCGATAGAAACGATACGTACGTAGAAGAGTTTCCAAAACGACTCAAACTCTGTATCGATAACAATGGCGGTCAGTTCTTGAGTTATGACACTGAAACTACTGACAGTATTTATGGCTAGACTGTGTACACTACAGCTCAACCTCAGGACTCTATCTGATTGGATTTTGGGATCATTGATACAATCCTTCACAGTTCATGCTTCACCATTCGTTTTCAAATCAGACTCGATTAATTCTTTGAAAATGAATCATTTTCATTTTCTAAGAATTGTTTACAAATAAAAACATTTCTCGTTTTAAATATAACAACTTTTCAATATTTTATTTTCATATAGCTCAACATAAGATCCATTTTGAATGGCTTCGTTTGCCAGTGTGGCTGCAGTTGTTGAATTTTGTTTCTTTTTATTTTCACAAAATTTACAGTAATTGAACAATAGAAACTTGAAAAACATCTACATGGGGTTTCGGATTTCGTTCACAAATGTTTATTTCCTATTTTCAAATAGGACCTGGTCGCAAACTAATTGACTTTTTCAAATTTTGAAACGATTTGCCAGTCCCGTCGAAGTTAGCGAATTGAGAACACAATCCAGTTGGTTTGTGAAATTTTTGTTTTGTGTTACGACTAGGTCTGGAATATTCATTCATCATTCCTGTTACATCGATTAAGTTTCTTAATGCCAACAAAATGGTTTGATGTTCAGTAAAATAGTTAAATTGTTTATCGCTTCAATATTTTTTTAAAAAAAACTCTCCTCCCAAGCGTCTGCTTTCGTCTTAAACATTTAATTTAATATACATCCAAAAAATTTAACTAGCTTTACAATACATACTTTAAATAGAATTTTCTTTCGATATTTTACACAGTGTTTACATCTTTTCCGGTCTGCCTGTATTATTTTTTCTAAATTGAGAATTCATCTGATCTGATCATTCGCGCAAAGGGCAGTTGGACCCGTACGATCCTTGGGTGTCGGGATTGAATTAATAGCGAGCCGAAACCAATTCCGCATAATTCCGAACTGAAACAAGGACAGCTTCCAAGCGAGTTACGACCCCCACCTCGTTACAAATACGTCTATCACATTCATTCATTTCGTGAGGATCCAACCAAAAATCGAAATAGTAAAAAATAAAGCTTCTGAAAATAATTACGTTTATTTCATAAAGTAATTAACGAGTATTCGTATGTACAATCTAAATAAGTTACTATAGATTTAAATTCTGGCTTTTAGGTAGGCTTTTAAATAATAAGACAATTTACAAAACTCGATCTAAGCATACATTACAAAGTAAATACCACAGTTGTTCAAAGGACGCAACCGCTCAAGCGAACGCACGTCGCATCACTTTGTTGCTCTTTAACTACAAACTCTAGGACTTTATGGACTTGTTGGGGGAGGGTGCATTTCGGGTCCCTGATCGTATTCGCTAGTTCTGCGTAACATAGGAAACGTTGGCTAGTACCGCCGCCGCAGGATACACTTGCAACCGATTCGGCCACAGATTCATACCGGGTCGGATTCCGTACTTCACGTCGAGGAGTTGTTTTGAGCAGGACGTTTTGGGCTGGCCAATCGCAACACCTGCGCTTTCTACCAGCCAGCCAGTCAGCCATGTCCTCTGGGAGAACGCGCGGCCCAATTGCTTATCGTTTACAATACACATCTATTCGTCTGTATCTTTGCTACTAGTAGTTAGAAACGGAAATATAGAATCGTAACATCTAAATGTACTTCGAACCGTGGTTCTTGATGCCCCTGGTGCACTCTGCATTACCTTAAGTATTTTCCTCCCGCGCCTTCTGGATGTCGAGGGGCGGGCGATGAACCTCGGCGCCTTAAATATCAAAGCGTCTTCTGAGATTTCACAACCTGAGCAATTAACATTAACTGACAACGAGTCCTAATACTTGTCATTGTACTAACTGCCGACCATAATGTGCGCGGGCGCGTCTAATTCGTTGTCGTGCACGTACCGGGCGGTGTTAATCGACGGCGACACTGATTTGAACAGGTCGTCCGCAGATGACGAGGACATTTTGCAGCTGGGGAGCAGCTCGGTGAACTCGGGTCTGATGCCCAGATCCATGTCGAAGAAGTCGTACTCCCACGCCGACGTGGCAGAGGATCCAATGCTCGTTGGAGATATTGGGGAGGCAGTGCTACCGGAACTTGGATAGGGTTGCGTCGCGAACGAGCCGCTGACGTTCGTTGTAGCTGGTGGTGCGGTGCTGGCAGGTGAGGAACATGTGAGCGTCGCCGCCGAGGTAGACGACGAGGATGTCGATATTGAGGTAGTAGCGGGTATCGTCGAGAACAGATCGTTATTGTTCAGCGGGTCCAGGGCGGATTGCGACGATAAACTCAGCACGGAGCTCCAGTTGATGGTGCGGTTACTGTCGTCGTCGCCGTAGCCCGAGTCACCGTCAGTGGGCGCTTGCGCGGGAAAAGGAGTTGCTCGCCCCGATTGCGAATCTCGGAATGGGTGGTGATCGTAGGGGTGCAAGGAATCACTGCCACCAGAAACGGTGTTGAAGTTGAGCGTGGGCAGGCGGGAGTTCATCTGATTGAACGTCGGCGCGAAGTCTCTGGCGTTGTCGCTACCATTGGCGCTATTGCTATTACTATATTGGCTTTGTTGTGGCGTTTGCAGGTGATGCAGGTGTGGCGCATGTGGGTGCGAGTGCGACTGCGGGAATCCTTGATTCAGACAGTCATTCGATTCCATTGAAAGGCGGGCATTGATTTGCTGTTGCGTCGGAAGGAATCCGGGACAGTGCATCATCGACTCCTTGCCCTCGGACTCGAGCTCCTTGTCTATTTGCTTCAACGTATTGCATATTAGTACCGATCTGTAGAGCGACTGCTCGGACACTTGCCGAAACCGCGACAGCTTGAACATCGACAGGTTTCTTATCTTAAGCCTAACGTCCTTATAACATAATTTGCTATTGCACCACATGCCTCGACCATCACAGCATCCTTTGGAATGCCTTGCATTCATTGCGCTATTTCCGCTAATGTTAATACTACTATTAAAACTATTAGAACTGCCTAGTTCCAGGTACGATTTGCCATTCTCGGCGCAGCGTATCGTTTGTTGCGAATACGAATTGCTTGCTTCGTGCAGAGGAGGTGCGCCGTAGTAGCCGCTGCTGGGCTGCACATGAGCTCCGCCATTGTTCCAGCTGCCAAAATTTGGCATTCGCATGGGGTGGTGATGCTGTTGAGGCGGTGATGGCGACATCGATCCTGGGTGCGAGTGAGGATGATGATGCTGTTGTTGGCTGGCCGTTCGCGAGCAGTTTTGCTGCGGGTATGGCTCCGAGTAGAAATTTGGCGGCTTCGAATAGCCATTGCCATACATGTAGTTCTTCGCAGGCGGCGTGCAGGGCGGATACCGCAACGGGCAGTAAGTAGGGATAGTGCTTTCGTCGTCTTCAAACTCGTCCTCAAAATCGTCATCGTCGTCGTCAAACTCATCACTGCTCAGCAAAGCCGTGGCCAACGTCGATCTTGTAGAGATTCCTCCTCCCCACGTGTCGCCAGGAACCGTGACGGCCTGCAATTTCGATATGCTGTCAACGATCGGCTCCGAGTTCCAGGACTCACTGCATGGAACTGCCGCCACCACTTCCAATTTCGCTATACTATCTTCACAGCTTGCGGGCGGAGGAGGCAGTGCTACTGTGGACAGAGTCGTTAGAACCGTTGACGTAGCTGGCGAGTTTACATTGTTGGAATTGTCCGGCAAGTTTGTATTCGGAGCTAAATTTGGGTGCTGCGCTAGACCATTTGTCGTTGTACCAGGTGCAGCATGCAAGGTCTGCGAATGGCCCGTTATTTGAGATAAAGGAGTGGCTAGCGGCGATCCTGACGTGGCATTTGTTGTTGGTGACAGATTCGCATCGGACAACGACCAGCGACCTGTTTTGTTCGGTGAACATGAGTTCATGTACATGTCACTGGATTCCTTAGGAGTGGCCTGCACCAACTCATATTTACGCTTAGTGGCTGCTGGATTCGTGGATTGAACACCCATGACGGGCAAAACCTGAAAATAAAGAGAAAAGATAACGTTAAACATCGTCCGTAAATAGTTGTGATTCGCTGACTAGCGAATATAAATGCGTTTGACACGTTTCGTCGAATTGGCGTATTTTTAATATGCGTGTCATAAATTTGCTTGCTTTTTATTTAATTTAACCTGACTTGTGCAGCTTCTCTTCAAATTTAACAAAATATACTGGCACTTTTAAGCAGAGATTGTTTGTTTCGAAACATACGATAGAGGTTAGACTTACACTAAACGGCTAACTATGTAAATACGAAGTAACTCTTATGGGTTTCATTCTTCGATGCAATAATCTGTCGCTTTCAGATTCGGCTTAGTGCTACAATCGAAAAATACAGTCAAAATGTTTGATTTTAAGTCAACTTTAATTAGAAAACAAGGAGATTTGATTCGAATCCCAAGAAAAAACGCATTGACATTCTCCATTTGCAGGTTGCTGTTATGGCTTCCGAAGATAACCTTAAATTCATAAGCTAATTTTTTCCCGCCAGAAGCATAACCAAAGAACAACACGACCTCCGTCGTGGGGGTGAGTCACGACACCCACGCCGTAACTTTCCTACTCCTGTTGGTTGGCCTTTCTTTACGGGTGAAGCACAGTTCCCTCACTTACCAGTCACTTCAGAAACATCTATGAGACGAAGAAGAGCATTAAACGGGACAGTGGAACGGTGTACAGCTTGTGGGAGGATGAATATCGTGCAAATAGAACATTCAAACTCCTTCCAAACCTCAGAAAAACCTCCAAAAACGATATACTTTACTATGCTACACCATACAGCCAGCATAGCGTGGCGTGCTATAGAAATAGCTCCTTATACAACCTTCCATCCAATTCAATATTTCCATGGAATAGAACAGCAGAGGGTGGATGGGCGACGATGAGCGTTCAGTGAATGGGGATAGGGAATTTACACAGATCCCATGTTCTATAGCGACACCGCATTTTATATCTACGCTCGTAGAAAATGAGTATAATATAGAGCAGAAAATGTATCATCTACCTACGTTCCAGCCAACGTACAAAGGTTGCAAACAGGAGGCAACAAGGCTGAGCGCCGAGGCTTTTAATGCCGTCGAATAACAGCTGAAAATACCCCATGCTCTACACGACCCTCCTATCCTGGGATCTCGACGGCATGCTTCTTCTATGGGCCATGCTGCGACCGAATTCGGTTCGTCTCTCGGAATATACGAGTGCCTATCTACACAAATGTAGAACTGTTATGTTGCTGTTACGCCGAACAATATCGCCCTAATGTTCGGGATGTCCTCATGACTTTACTCCTCGCCATGCTATACACAGGCGTAGCTATTATTCCGTGTACATGCACTGCAGCCTCATTCAAGTTGTTGCTGTGTAGTGTAGCAAAGCAGCAGCAGCAGCAGGACTGGGAAATAACACCGAGGGTTTCTGCCGCTGCTATTCCATCCATCCATACGTCTCTGTGCAATGCTTCACATTACTGTTGTTGAAGCGGCGAAGGATGATTATCCACGTTTCTGTCCTTCTTCTCTGCCGACCCCAGCCCAATCCCTTTTGCTTCTGCCATGGACGCCCTTGTAGTTTTATTCCTGTTCGAGCGATTTTGTATGAACACGGCGTCCTCCCTGAACAAATGCTGGCTCTGTGCTCTACTCTATCCTCCACACCACATGCCGAGGAGGGAGTTATAGGTATGACGGTGCGGGTTTAGAGTACTATCAGGACACGGGACCGGATACGCGCGAGGGGCGACGAATTTACCATCAATGGAGATGGCAGTGTGAGCCTTATTTCGAGGACGAAAATTGACGTTGAATTTTCTTCGCTTGGAAAGAAAGATGAGATGAGATTTTTCGGCAGTAACAGTAGCGAATTCTTAAAGCCGATTGAAGCAGGAGGAGAATGTAGCGCCATTGTCATTTTCGTCGTGGTCGTTGTCAATACTTTATTCCATTTCTTGGGGCAACGGCGAAGTGCTCGAATTACGGTGCATGGGGTGGTGATTGTGGAGCCGGGCCGTATCGGCTTCAGTCCTGAGTCATTTGGGACATTACAAATCTGGCTGTAATAAGACGACATGCGACGAGTTCAAATCGAATCATCTAATTGTTGATAAAGAAATGCAGGGGTTGGTCTTTCGACATGTGCCTTTTTACCTCTGATACTTAGGACATGGATGGAGATGCGTCGACATTTTATTTTGAGCATAGTCAGAGGTTTCAATTGGATAAAGGGACGATTTGGGATTGATCTTATTCTAGCAATACTGAAGGGTTTACGGCGATCGTGGCGCGCATCAATTCCTTCGTTTTCCTCGCTCTGGAAGATGGAGGCTAAGACACCAATGGCGAAGTGGCACCATTATATTCCCGCGTATACTAATTTTTTCTGGCTATAATGCATAACCGTACTCGTCATCCGTATCCACCCTCGCCTTCTTCTCGTTGGCCTTCTTAAGTCGCGCTGGCCCCGCCACCCGCTTCCAACGCTCTTGGCTGCCTGCCTTGGCGTCGTTGTTGCCGACTCTTGGCCGTCGTAGCTCGATTATTTTAATGCGCCCCACGCTCTATTTTCGTTGCTGTTTTTTGTAGCTCGTCCATCGGTTCGTCGAACACTCGCTCGCACGTACTGCGAGCGGCACAGCCAGCGTCGAAGGCGGCGTTCCAGCGTATCTTTCTTTTCTTCGTCGGATACTTCGTAGCTGGTAGTTTCTTTTTTGTTAGCTAAGGCCAAGAAGAGCTGTTGCTGTTGTTGTTGTTGCCAGCGCATTCATTCCCTACAGTGGCTCTCCACGCCGTCTCAATTGTTCTGGCCTGGTGTACGTACGTTCGCCGAGCACGCAACCATGGTGCAGCGTCTCGCCTTTTCCTTCGCAACAATGCCCGCGTTTTGCCGTCTTGATTTTATACCATGTATGTACGGCCGAGGCAGCGCGCCGCCCTCTAGGCCCCACGAGGCACTCAGCCAGCATCGGTTGACGTTCACTGAAAATATTTCGTATTTCAGATGTGTCGTGTTGTTGCTGATTTTCCATCTTCTACTTCCAATAACACACAGTTCGTTGTCATTATTGCTTCACATATGACTCACGTGTCTACTTTGCTGATGTGCCAGCTATACGCCATCCCGCCTTTATGATGCAGCCCATGGTGGAAAAGTTGACGTTACGTTGGGCATGCCAACAGTTGCAGCCGCGAAATTGCGTCCACAATAATGACATTTGCAATGTTACACTGCCATTATCAACCGCCTAGTTCGACAAAATGGTTGTCAAGTATTCAAATCGTAGAGCTGCGTTAAGAAGTCTTTCTAATCATGGAAGCAATGACAGTGCAGTGTGGTCCACTACCGCTACCCTTACTTAAGAATTTAATCTGAATTGCATTGCAGCCGAATTCTTTCTTTCGATAATAATCCTACAGACACTTTTCGGGGTCTCTTGACGCGAAGATAGTATCGCCCAAAAAAGTTTGCGTAATGCCTGAAACGTTGGATTTTACTGCGATTGCTATTGCGAATTCATCTATGTAAGTTTTCGTGTTTCATTTACTTGTTTTCTCGGCCAAAATTTTCATTGCCATTGAAGCCTTCGTCAGCCCACGATGATACTCTGCCCGAATACTTTCGCACGGCAGTATTCACTTGGATATTTTCCTTTCAGATATTTCCGTAGCTGAGGTTGCTCAAGCACCTTCGTTTCTTTTTTCTTACCTGTGTGGCATTTTGTTTTGAAACCCGTACATAACTGGGACTGCGGCTGCGGCGCGATACGGCCAAGTCACCACAGCGCCGACTTTCATGCAGCGCAGCCAAGCCAAGCCAAACCGTGAAAAGCACTCGCTCGTACCTGGCTCCGCATCTGAAGAAGTGAATAACACTTCGGAGGAAAGGCATTCCGAAGGCATTACACGGGGCCTGGGACCCGCCACGGTCGTCGTCGTCATCGCTATCGTTGCCGCCTCGAAATCGTTGAAGGCTATGATGAGTACCGTTAAGGAAATTTTTCAGAGTCCGCCATGGATGGCACAGGCAGGCGACGGGCCGGACCGGGCCATACCCGAAATAACGACGGGAGGAAGTTGCATGCGAGTGCCGTCCTAATGACCACCAGATTGGGCCGCATCGCATGCAAAAACGAAATCAGAGCTCCATTATCCCAAAACTTCTATTGCGTGCATGCAGTTGGCCATTGAGTGCTCCGCGGGGGAGAGTTGGTGGACTAGAAAAAGACGAGTGAATGGGGGCCTGCACGATAATTGCCTTGAGCCCGCCAAGTAAGTCCTCGTCGCTTTTGCGCAACAAACCACCCTCTCCATAGGCAATTCTGCGAGCCATAGAACGACCAGAAAGCTTCCTCTAAACTTTTAAGAATATTTCTAGTCTCAACTATCCTCGAGTTCTGCCAAGTGGAGCAGCGTAAATGCATTCCGTCGAGCCGAACAAGAGGCTGGCAAGAGAAAGTAAGACATTTTAATGAGTCGAGGAAAAAAGCTTCTTTTCAAGCCATTGTTCAAATGTGAGCTCCGCAATTCGTCGCCCACAGACTGCAATACACTTTTGTAAGTGAGTCCTAAAAAGATTATCGAGTAAAGATACACATTTTATCACGGAGTCGTTCGGATACTTTTCAATCGCATTTTATTTTCGGAATCGCTCTGTAGAGAAGTTACTGGCAAGCGTTTTAGAGCAGCTAGCGTCTGGACTAACCCGTTCATCCTTGGCTCATATTGCCTTACACAATATATTAAAGATCCTTCAAATTTTCACCGACCATCGTATGAACAACGAAGCCCGGCAGAGTCCTAATTAAAGGATTCATTTAGCTTTCCGAAAAAATAACCATTTTCTTTAAGAATTTTGACGTGATAAACGGGGTCTAATCTTAATACGCATAAGTCGTAAATTTAGGAGCTAGGTTCTCAATTCTCGAAAGTCCAATTGAAGAGCTATCAAGCGATGCACGGCTAGAAATAGCATAATGAAAGTATCATCTCTAAACTTGATGTTCTTTCTGAACACCCAGCGGTCGGTCATCCAGTAGAAATGCCTGCAGATGGTACACCCCTCTGAACGGCATACGATTCGATAGAGCAACACTCAACGAGACCGTGGTGGCGTACGCAAGCGAAATCATCTGCAAGCCGCACAGCCATGCAGCAAATATCGCATTTAACCTACTATAGACTTGGTTCACCGTCGTCATCAGCATCAACATATTTTATTTCTGGCCGCTAAAATTCCATTCTCCAAGTCTATTTTTTGCTTGTTTACTCCATCATCTTGGGGTCTCAGCCAGCAGCAGCAGCAGCTTTGAGCGGGTCTTGCGAACAGGCTCTGACTCTGGCAAACAAGCGAACGGAAAGCACACCAGCCACGGTTGCCATGGCCAGGTCTGATATGATTTGATAACTTTAGCGTGGAGGCCGCACATGCAAGAAGTATCTAGGCGCGCACTCGACCTGATGTTTTCCAACCTTAACTACACGCATTATTTGCAAGCGTACGTATCCAGCGTACAATCAAGGCAAATAAGGTCTCCTCCCCGCATGGGCAGGTAGTTCCGATTCGAGCTCCGAAAGATGGATGGTTGCCTTTCATCGCTCCTCTGGAACCATGCAAATTATTGCTTTAATTTTCGATGAATGACGGTCCCTCAATAATCATCATTGCTTAACGGTAGCATCTACTTCCCACATAAGAAACCTGAAAAAGCGCCGTTATCAACCAGGATAGATACATGTACTTTTCCGGCAACAGATCTTTTGGAAGTTTTTTTTTAAATATAATCGAGTTCAGCACGGTAAGCAAACATTTTCTATGCTACCGATGTGTATTTTCCAATAATTTGAAAGTGAAGACTCATGAAAGCGAAGGATTTCTGAAATAGATGCTGAACCAATGTTCATATCCTGGCGCAACAGATCCAATGATTCTAGCAAGTGTCGCATAGGTGGACGCAGTTACTGTCAGCATGCATGGGGTTGGAGGACAAACGTTGGGGCTTCGTTGACGAGCCGCTTCTAGTGCCAACTCACATCTTCCGCACAACTTGTTTTGCTCACTTGATCACTGGCCGGTCTTGATGGCTCGGCCTAGCTGTTCCCGAGCCGAGCTGAGCTGAGTTCATCACTATATCTCGCTATACAGACGACGGCGAGGCTACAGCAACAACTGGATTGCTACATGCTAGCTGGTGATGGTAGCTCTTCTAGCCCCAGCTCTTCGGCTATCACTTTATGCATAACCTTTAATATATTCCGTGTGGAAGTAGTATGGATTGACGACGCTCGCACGTTTGGCTGCTTATTGGGAATAGCTGAAAGGTTGCCTCTCGCCTTGCTGCAGACGGCGGCGACATTAGAAAACAACACAACCGAGCCAAGCGTTCGTCGTCCGTCCATTCCGAGAGACTTTTTCTTTTCAGTCCGCATACCCCAATGCATGGATGGAGCCAGCGCAGTTCAGGGTTCGTCTTGTGGGTACGACGGCTACGACACGCAATGGAGCCCCCGAGTGGAGTAACAGTACAACGGCGAGCCGCGTAAAAACCCATGCAACATTGGTTTCGATTCCTCGTACAATTAGTGTTGAAGAAACCACTCGAGTACGATTCGAACTCGACTCGGCAACTCAGACATCGCATGCAGTGCGTCCAGCTCCAATGACGAGTCTGGGAAATTACGTCCTTCTGCTGCATGTTCCTTCCTACAGTCCTACAGAATGATTCGCACTAAGGGGCGCATATATGTACACATACATATATTATCTGAATTAAAAGTGGCAACAAGTGCAGCGAGAGAGCTTCGATTCGTAGATTTCATTTCTATTTAATCACAAATTTTTCGAACGCAATTCGCGTCTTTTTATTTTCAATTTAGTCCATATTTGAGTACTCGACTCCTTTTATTAATGAACAATTAATCAGAATAGTCACATCGGAAGAAAGAGCTGTATTTACATATGGAAAAGAGCAATCAATCGCAGCCAGGATCAACACCATTACTATCTACATAAATACTTCACTATTAATTCAACGCAATTATGTCGCCATCATCAAATTTGTAATTAAATGGTTTTTGATTCCAGAGAAGTAATCCAACATCGAATAGAAAAAAGGATGTTAATTTGCAACACTAACTTTCACCAAGGACAACGGTCACTGATTAATAAATAATACTACTGATACACAAGAGTTCATAATGAACGGGTGTAACGGGATAGTGTCACACCATGAGCAGCTCATTGTGTCTGACAATTGAACTGCCATTAAACATTTTAAGCGTTTTAAAACAAGTGTGAAGAGATGTTCTTACGTGTCACGAACAGCGGGAGCAAACTTACACAGATGTTTGAAATTCACAGCCAAATGCCAAAATGACAAGTAAAACTGCACCTCCTTCGTTTGCTTTGCCTACGGTTGGTACGTGCTACAGTAAAAAAAAATTTAAGTCATTAAACTCCTAATGATATAGCATCTTCATCATTACGGCCAGGCTCATTCTGAATCAGATTTTGTTCATAATGGGCTACTAGCCTAGTGTATCAATACTATGATATATGTATGCATAGATTAGCTGTGATAAAATTAGTAGGAGTGCGTTTTGTTCAACTTCCAGCTGTAACATGCCATTATACATGGTATGCAATGAAATTAATACAAAATAATTATAACTGAGATAATTTTATTTTTCAAATTAAAATAAAACTCATTCATGTCGACCGAAAAACGTATTTCATCCCGAAAAGGATATGTCATATGGCCGGGTTGCATGGCGTAAATGAGTTTTACAAAGAAATCGATAAAATTAAATTTTATCGTGGATATAATGTGTAACAGAGTTTCACTCAATTGGCCATAGCTAAGTGCCCAAACAATTGCAACTAACACATAAATTTCAAACAGTCTCGGAAACGATGAAGATGTTTGATTTGTTTTTAAGGTAGCCTTAGATGATTTTCTACCTTTTTGGGGACTAAAAACAATGATTTTCCTCGCAGTGACCCTATTCTCGTTTCTTTTTCTGGAAAATATTTCTTGATTCGCGTAACGAAATCCTATTGTTGCCGCTCAAAATAAGAGTGTTTAATTTTTGGTCATTTTTCAGTTTTGATTGCGAAAGAATTATGAAATCCAATTGTTAGATCTTGTTAGGTGACATGTATTGCAATTCCATAGAATATGTTTCAAATGCAATCCATTAATCACGAATACTCAACATAATGATTGGTGAAACATGCAGTCGCTAAATCACTGCTAGTGTGTATGGACTGGACCTACGTTGTGCTGAGTACGCATATTCAATATTTGCTATTCCTGAATAATGTATGTTGTTTACGGTTTTGAAAGAATATGCACGAATTTCTTACCACCTTCATCATCATCAATGGCGCACTAGCCCGAATCGAGGGTTGGCCTACGGAAACACTTCTTCCAGCTATCTCAGCCCAACGATGGCGTCCTCTAGAAGTGATTTGCTACCTGTATCCACCGAATCACCTTAACATTTGGGTGGTTTACTTGGTCGGTAGCTGACAGTTGCTCAGTCGTTCATGGTCCGTTTGGGAGTTTTCCCATCTTCAATGCGCTCCAGTTTGCCGGCCCATTGAAGAATGCTCAGCTTCATCAATATCGAGGCCTGTGGCTCATCAACTCATGGTTGTTATGAAATCGCCAATCCGACCCCTCCTTCACAGACCAACCCCAGGATGCGCCTTAACAGTTTGGCTGCCATGTACACCAAAATTCTGGATACCATAGCATTATATTGTAAGCTCGAAGTATCTGTCAAAACTGTACCTTCACTTCCAATTCGATTAAACAAAATACACAAGTTCGTTTTGAAAATACCAGCCTCATAGATGGCTATAATATAAATGTTTGAAGAAGTATTTCCTGCCCACCCCAATTGGGTATGCAATAGCAAAATTTAGAATTTTTTGACGACGCACTTGGGTGGACAGAAACCTTATTTTGAGTTTTCATAAAATGCGCTTGGTAGTCAACCCATTAAAATATGGCGCTCCAAAATACCAATTGCCTTTTCTGAGGCCTGTGCCACGTGCCCATTTCACGAACCGGGCAGATTGCTTTGTAGACAAACAGAGTATTTTTTCAGTATATTTTGTTTGATTTAATCATTGGAGGTCTTATTAATCCACCGCTTTATCTCGTCCTTTTCATTGCTGTCACTGGTGAGGTGAACACCAAGGTAAAGGAATGAGATAAAATTTGCAAAATGATAGTTTTCCACCAATTATGTTTGTTTTGCGTCGTTTTTCTAGTTTGGGTCATGAAGTCGGTGTTCTTTTTATCGACCTCAACCCGATTTTCTAAACTACTGACTTATGTTAGGTTCCATGAATATATCTTTGGTACAAGAAATTGATATGAATGTCATCGGGATACACTTCTATTTGGGTGTTTTGTTAGTCAGTTTTGCATAGTATATTACGATCTATATATTATTGTATGCTTGCTGTAGATCTATGAACACCTTTAGGATGTGAATAGTACATATACTTTCAGCACTTTTCGTGTACCTGTTTTACTGAGAATATTTGATTTATTATCGTTCGGCAGCATTTGCATGCTCCTTGGCATTTGCGTGCTCCTTGGCATTCACCAATTATTTTATCCGTCTATGTGTTTTTCAATTATTTTTGTAAAAACTTTATTTCACAATTTATCGGTTTACAAAAAATACAGCGTCGTTAAAAATATCAAACCCAAAACCAACTGGGAACATGACTATCAATCGATTTCTAAGGATCTTCTAGTCGTTTGTAGCCATGTCAATAGCACATATTTTCGGATTATTATTAAGTGCTGCTCTAAAAATATGTATCTATTTTTTTTGTAACTATAAATAGGATTTTAATCAGCTCTTCGTTTCAGGATATTCAAGAAAAGATTTAGAATAGATTTCGTCTTGAAAAAGGAGATGTCCCTGCAAAGTCCGACTGTCAGCTGAGATGAAAGGAATATTTTTTATCGTGCTTAGCCGTGCCATAAGTTAACCATCACTGGTCGTCACAGTTTTCAACATATTTACAAAATACACAAATTGGCGACTGTTTAGCGCACTTATAATGTTTGCGTCATAGTCCGCGTCCATGTACGGCCTTATCTTCCGGCCCGAAATGAAGAACTGATTTCTGCCTCTCTCCGTATCAGAAATCACAGTCGGCGTGATACGGCGCAAAGTGATAACACCGCATGAAAGCAGCGACTCCCAATTGCTTAAATGCGATAAGCCAACTTTTCGATGTGCTTCATATCTTCGAAGCACTTCTTTCATGTCAAGGTGAGACAGCACGGCGTATGCCATATTCATGGGACAATTTTTTCTCTCGATAAAGTCCTAAAAACCTGGGACGTCATTAATTCGGGATTTCGGTTTGCATTTTATGTCCTTTGACACCTCCGGTGCGTAGCTAGGCAGAAGGATTGGGTCAAGCAAGAGTCTCGCTTGTCTCTTTGATTTGGGTACTTGTTGCATCATGTGAATCAGGCATCGCAGACTCTCCCGCCCGACGCAACCGCTTCCGATAGCGCGGATTCTGCTGCGATGCAACTCACAATCATTTCGGCTTAGTGGTAAGACAATACTTGGGCTCAAAAGTTCTAATTATTTGACAATATTGCCGAATATCATCTGGTCCCGAGGCATTTCCGCATTGGGAAAAATTCGGCAGGCGGCCCCAGCGCTTGCTTGGTTGCCTCAAAACTAGTGCCAGCACGAAAACGAGAGCAGCCGAGCTGGTAGATGAAACTACCATCATCCAGTCGAACCAAAAACGAAACGAGATTCGAAAACGACGAAAAACCATCGCCTGTGTAGCAAAAAAAATCATGCGCCAGCTCCATTCCTTTATTCTACAATCTACAGTATTCCATATAATGTCCATTGCTCACCGCTCGTAACCGTCGTCGCCGTCGCCCGTTCCCGCGCTCGCCCTGCTGCCCATAAAGTATACGTAAGTATGCTGGCTGAATTCCTACTTCGGGGCTTTGGTGTACAGAACTGTACTGCTGTGTGCTATTGCTGTCAACATCTAGTGTAGATAGATTTCCATTGTAGACAGCCTTCAGAGGAAAACGGGCCAATCGCCGAAGCCGTGCACCCGGATACGGACGGCAGTCGAGCGAGCGCTGGTGAACGGGCCGAGGCGCAGTTCGGGACGTTGTCGTCGCAGCTTCGGCGCCACTCGGCCCGCCTGACCGAATTCCTCGGGTTTGGCTTTCCATTAACAGCGCAATTTAGAGAGAACAGGCGCAAGCAAGCGAAAAGTAAGGGAACAAATACACCGAACGCCGTAGTAGATACATTCATAAAAGCCAAGAGGCGACTAATACAATTTCGTTTGGTTTGGCTTGGTTCGACTCGACTCGAATCGACTCGGGTCGGTCTGTTGGCGGTGGCGGCACGGCACCTCTAAACGACGAGCACCACGCTATATGCGAGGCCGACAATCGAGTCAACTCGACGTCGACGTCGACTTCTTCGGCTTGGCTCGGCATAATGTATCTCAAAATTATGTAGAAATGGCTACATAGCCGCTCGCCTGGATATTTTCGTCTTCTGTTCCCGATTTTTATTGTCCCTGTTTTTCTTGTCATGGCTACTATTTTCGAGATTGGAACAGACGCGCAAGGAGAATGCGTGTGCACATAATTCTACTAATTGCACATTCGATCCGATGAGGATAGGAATTGGTTCGAGGCCGCAGGAGCTTTCGACGAGCTGATAGCCTTCTCCAATAAAGGCCGTGGCATTTCATATTTTCACGCTTCTTCTTCTTGCACGCGGAAAAGCTCCTTGCACGCAACAAAGCGAAAGGCTGGGTGATGCGCTATTGAGCAGCGATAGCCATCCAAGTCCTTCATCTGAGTCCCGAGACCGGATTCCTCGCGAGCACACCAAACGCGGGCAGGCACAAATGGCTGCAATAATGGGCCCAACAAGAAAACGCTATTCGGAAGCGACAGCCATACACAATCGTTCTACACAACTGTTGCACATTAAAAACTTTCGAAAGCTACATGTGCCGCTATGTTGCGCTGCGCAAGCTTCTCCCGCGAAGACGTCGCCGCTGCGGAGGACTTACTACTTCTATCGCAAAACCATCCATCGCCAAGCAGATTGATTTTCGGTTATCGATAGCGATCCCGTTTCGACGAGGATCATGCACATTTTCTATACCCTGACGAATCCAGGAGCGACTTTTGTTCGTTGGCCTTCATTTCATTTCAAGAGCTTCATCAAATTGGCCTACTGAAAAATATGTACAACGCATAAGGATATCCCTGAATCATAATCATTCTTTGTAAACAAAACATCCTCGGAACGCGAACAGCAAAATCATGCTGATGCCGTTCAAGCCAAATCCACAACTTTACAAGTTTAACCATTCGGGAAGCAAAGGAATCAACGTCCGAATTTCAACCTTACTTTCACTAATTTAAAAATATCAACGATATAACCATAATAGAACAATAGAGGAGACGAGCGATATGATTATATGCATGGAGCGAGAACTAACAACCTTAATACCATCCATCTCTAGTTGGAACGCCAAAGGAGCAGAGAAAATGCTGGGTTCTTCCTTGTCGAGCGGATGAAAATGGGGTTATCTAGAGCCGCTTTCGCCATAGCATAGCTCCTGCTTGACACATTATTAGAACACATTCAGCATTGCCGTACAGTTGCCTCGGTACGAGAGAGCGAACGGAATCAACCAGCAACTAAACCCAACCATCCATCCTAACATTCATCCTTCCCAATCCAATCCCAATTTCATTTGGATCGACCCAACGCCAACCTTGCCACCTTTCAATTTTTACTACCCTCCAATAGGCTCCTCCGCAGTCTGTAGGGTTATACATAGATGCCCAGATACATACCCCTGCACATGTATGTACATAGTCAGTCAGGACGATGTTACATAGATAATTTCCACCACTTTCAGTTTGCTACTTCTATATGCTGGCATTGCCTCAACTGTAGCTAGTTCATTACTATGGGTATAGTAGCGAATTGACAAGTCTGGGGAGCAGGGGCGAGCCGGGGCGGCGGTCAGGGCATAAATACAAGGGTTTATATCAGCCAGAGGTATATCATCATTCGTCCTACCGACCGAAGCGACAGCACAATGAGGCGGAGATGCCACGGAGGACGTCAAGCCACCCGACCAACGACGCCATAATACCAAGCAGATATGGCACAGGGCATAAAGCTGCCAGGATAGAAGCACCGTAGGGAAGGGGATGATGTTCAGCGGGAACACAAATGAATAGTATGAAGGGATAACACAAATCGGGAGCATGCAGAGCTCGGTGTAGCAGGCGTAGCTCGAATCGCATCAATATACAACGAGCTGGTGCGGCGGCAATACACCCTCGGAGCTCGGTGCTCTGTTCGTCCTCGACATCAAGTCGGATGAGGGTGGGTTACGGGCGATGTGGACTATGTAGCAAAGCCAAATAGAATAAAAGCCAAGCAAAACCGCTTGGGTTTCTGTGTTCTGGCAGGCATACTGAGGAGAGGTCATGCCGCACGTAACGAGAGCAGTTGCACAGCGATATACCGGGCGAGGTGGATGGAATGGATGGATAACGATGGGCTAGAACAGTATTCTGCAGCTACGCAGGCAATAGGTACAATCCGCAAACATACGACTCGGTATATAGTGCAACTCAATGGGAAGGGATTGTGGCCGATTCAATGCTAAAATAATTAATTATTAAACTAGAGATTTTTGTTAAATACATACACGACCAAGACTCCCCAACTGCCCCTCGCACTCCACTTACTACGGCCGGTACAGTCGTAACTACCCGGAATGTTAATTGTACACAATTTGGTGCAGGTCAAAGCCACTGAATTGAAAAATACGCAATGACATGTTTGTGTTGAAACCTTGCCTTTGGGCACTGGCAGCTTCCACCTATGAGTGCGTTTCCACCAAAAAATCTACCGCGTTCCATCGTCATCCCCCGAATTATTCGCATTTAATATGTATCGAGCGAGCGTAGGTGATTTCCTTGCTCCTGTCGCTGCGCTCAACTACCCGCAGTTGCCAAGCGTAATAGCCTCAACATTTCACATCGTGCCTTCTTGCTTTTTTGTGTGTCAAAGGTGCATTCACTTGCTTGTTTACGTACGTATTTACGGGCAGCTCGAGCGGGGGGTGGTGATAGGGGTGCGATGTAAATCGCTAATGGTGATTAATATTGGTGTTATGACCCAAATTTCGGGTTACAACGACTCTTTTTGTTGGATCCGTTTTTCCCACATTTAAAAATCCATGTTCTTATTGATTTACTATTAAATTTTTAAGCAATTGGAGTCCTCGCAGCGAAACACAAGATTTCAACTGTCGCTTGGCATTCTCGAATGTGTGTTCTTAAAGCAAGATAGAAATTTGAAATGAACGACTGTTGCATTTGCAGTGGAAACACCTTTAGATTGTGGAATTCACTTGGAAGTTGTAAAACAGGATATTTCTTCTTTGGATTATTAGTACTCTGCGGTAGGCAGTTCTTATTAGGCTTGCAGGACACGAGTTCGATATTCGTCAAGTATCGGGATTTAGGATAGAGAGCGTATCAACATTGCGGTCGAAAGGTTTTTCTAAAAACATTTCAACAAGTCGAAGCCACTTTCAGTGAATTTGTTAATAATTAACTACGCGCTTCCCCCGAGTTTAAATATATGGAGTCTAGCAAAAGTCTCAACTGTTCCAAAAGAAAATTCAAGCTTGCATAGAGAAAAGTTGTATGTAATATTAAACAAATAACTTTTCTATTTGCAGTATAAAAAATTTAACAATCGTAGCAAATTTCAAAATAAATACAGCCCGCGTAAATCTTCGTACCCCAAATTTTAAGTATTTTGTCGGACAAGCTTTTTCTTTAATATCGATCTGAAATCTTTTGGGAATCGTGATTTCAAGAATAATTTGCGGCTACTCATCAAAAAGGATTTTTTCGAGGTTACTTTTGCAAGAGATTAGCCGATTTGTCAGCCTTTTCCTCAATTCGTCCCACAAACATTCTAATATATGAATGTATGACGACTGCTGAGGAATATTAAGAGTGTGGAGTGGATTATGCAGGTTCCTTTCACGACGAATGTGAGCAGTATATGTATATTTACGATTGCCACCTTGTTGAAATCAACAGTTGTCATGTAGACCTAGAGCTTCAACACTTGGTCTCAAGTTCTGACGTAAAACATTCAAGTAGGCATGGCAATCCATGGTTCCATTGATAATCCTTGAATTTGCCGTCATAGCTGCAGTCATACACCCCCAAACCATAGGACCGCAACTACCGTTTTTTAAAGTAGCTTGAAGATTTTTCACTTCGACGCATCGACGCATTTTTTACGAATCCGTATCACATTCGAAAATATTTATCTGGAAATAGAACAATATCCCAAACCTCTCAGGAAATATCTAGGTGCGTCTTAGCAAAAATAGTACGTTTTTATCCTTGGCTTTTCTAATGCAAGATATTTTTCGAGCTTTACAAACAATCCACGGTGTCATACTATTGCAGGCAATTGCAGAAGTCGATGCTTTTGGATCCTATTTTATCGTCTTGACAATGTACCGTTATTGGTAAATGGCCAGTTTCTTCGGACGTTCGATTCTTAGATTAATTAGCACCTTTTTTTGCGTTTTCCCAATCACGGATTGTATGTTGTGCCGTCGACTTACATATGTACATCTTCCCATAATTTTGAAAATATCCGTTAAAAATCTCCCTTTTTGATGCAAACTTACAATGGTTTTTCGTGCCAACAAATCAGTATCGTCACGATTTGCCGTGATCATCGTAAATTTTAATCAGTGAATTTTTAGAAATATTTACCGTATTTGTTTAAAATGGACTTTTAAGGATCAAATATCGGCTCTGCACTTAATAAAAGCTAATACATACGTAGCTGTACGAAGAGTTCTGCGTCGTCAATTGTCAAGGAAAATATATTCTTTTTGATTTCGTTGTAAATAAGGTTCTTTTGAAAGCAACTCGAGCTTTGCGAAATTTTCGCCAGAAATGATTACACGTGCATTTAACAGACAATTTCCTTGCAGAATGTCGACGTTTTGTATAGACGATCGTCAGCTGCAGCCAATTTCAATATTTATGCGCTCTTCTTGTAAAAGAAAATTGAATTTTCTATTCAGTTACACTTCGTTTCACGTACAGGTTAAACCCAAGCGAAATTTTGGCATTTCAGTAATATCCCTTTGGAGGTACATATGTATGTATTCAATTTACGACAGTAATTTGCTCGAGCTGCGTACCTTGTCTTGGATATCGCCGAACTAAATTATGCAAAGCTTAAGCGTCGTATGGTTAACGCATTGGCGATTTTGCTACGCTCGTGCTGCGTACTAGACTTCATCTGTAGGGAATAGTGAGACGCAGTCTTAGGTGTATTTTATGCAAAGTTTAATCCTCTTTTGCATATTGTTAGTACGAGAGAATCAATATTTGAAAAAGGCCAGCGTCTGATACGACTACTTTTGCTAGACTCTATAAATTTTGAGTTTACCTCAATTTTCGAGCGACAAGGGTTATGAACGT
Source organism: Oxycera nigricornis (assembly GCA_963942545.1). NCBI lineage: Eukaryota > Metazoa > Arthropoda > Insecta > Diptera > Stratiomyidae > Oxycera > Oxycera nigricornis. The sequence goes on from OZ012659.1 coordinate 6,352,054, forward strand.
TTTTATTCTCTAATTTTTTTTATATTATCGTTAAGTTTATAATTTCTGATTGATTGAATTAATCAAAAAATAATCTATTTTTAATGATTCTTTTGACGCTCATCAAATAAAGTTATGCATTGCTACTTTATACACCCAAGATTCGATGTTAAGCCTAACTTTTACTTTAAGTAATTTATAGGCTATAGGCTTTATATTGCCTTTCAAAGCAATATGTATATCTCTCATTCCATTGTATATTAATTTTGATCGAAAAATGTCTACTTCGCATGTCGCTGGTTTTTTTTTAATTTCCCGAAATACACGTCTATCTTATCTAGATTGAAAAGTTATCAGCAGTTTGAAGCGTAGATTTGTGTTGATAAGAATATGATTGGAACTACTTCAGCGTATTTGAATCGCAACGAAATCAGCAAGCCACCTCTGAAGATACGTACAACTCAATTTGGAACATAAATTGAATTGAATATCCACTAGGTATTTAAATTTGGAAAGGGATTTATCTATTACCTAGTGTCTGCGTAATATGTACATCAGCTTGTCAGAGTAAACTAACTAGTTGCTCAAGCTAAAAAGCTGGTTCATCAAACGCCAGCACGGATACAGGGTAAAGGGTAGAGCCGATACCATACTACACTATGTAATATCGCATTTTGCGTCATGCAATTGTGCCGATGAATCAGATTTTTTTCACGAACTCAATGTGAGTATCTCGAAGCGCAGAACACAGCAGAATCCGCCACGAAGACGGTAGCGTTGATAATTTTTTTTCATTTTCTTCTCGCTATCGGTTAATTTGTGCTGGAGATATTTTTCATGTGCAGGCGGCAATGCTAAATTGAATTTCAGAGTGAAAGAGGTTTTGGCTTATACATATCCATAGATACATATGCATATATGTACATACGGAATGAAATTCTCTTGAGGCTAAAAAGTCGGGCGACATGAACCATGCGTTATTTGATGACGAATCGTTCTCAGTTTCACATCGGCTTCATGTGAACCGATGAAGCATTATGAGTCAAACCCTCAAGTGTGCATTCCTTCCGTCGTGGACGAGGTTGAGGCTTCCCCAGAAGAGATTACGCTGTCCCAACTGGTCGTGCAGGCGTACACGACGGCGAGCACCGTGCAACAACTGAAGTTTGGCCCGTGCACAGCGGAAAACACGTGTTGACACACCACCCCTCATCCTGAACAGGGAGTCCGACTTTCAAAAAACATCCGTACTTGGTCTTTGACTTCCCCCTAAACCTCTTGTCGAGCCGGAAACGTTGCCTTCCAACTACTCACGAAGCATCCTATGAGCAATCACCACGCAATTCTGCAAGGCAGCGGTGTTTGTACAAGCTTAGTAGATACACCGCGCCAATGCCCCATCAAGATCACCGCACAATTGATGCGCTCCAAGCAAACGAGTGTATGTACTTCGCTCGCGATTTAAGTGCCCGCTTTGTAGTTTTCCATAAATTTCAATAGTCGTCGGAAAATGCTTTCGCTCTCATCCAGAAGCTTTTGATTGAAATTCTTCGGCGACCACGAGAGCAGCAGCTGACGGCCGCTACACATGCCAGAAAAGTGCATACAAGGCACTGCAACTTTGTGTTCGCGTCTTTCGTGGGAGCAGCAGAGCAGCCTCGCGGTGTCTGCTTACGACACCCGAAACTGCATCGTCGCCTTCGTTGCAATTTGCACTTGCCATTCATCCAATATGCACCGTTGCACCGCTACACGCCAATTGAATGGTTCTTTTCGCGACTATCGACTCGCGAATACCAGGCAGAGTTGCGGAGAGCCCTGCAATTGCCAGCTCGCTGTTTTCGGTGCATTTTCACGTCGTTGCCCATGGAATGGACGAGGTGCAGTAAGCGTCTACCACGTGCTTTTCTAGCTTGAATTTCTGCTCCTCAATCGTTGGCGCGAAGTATCCAGTTCGCTGCGATTACAAACGCACGTCGTTTGACGCCAACTTAGAATTCACCGAAACTTCCTTGCGGGTCGGAACCCCGTCTCACGCAAAGATCTTTCCCGAGGAGCCTCGGATGCGATTCTCCGTGATGAATGGCGCTCCAGATATCATGTAAATAACTAATCACCAAAATGCTGGAAGCAGCAAATGAACCGTTCGGACTTTCATTGAAAATTAAAGAAGCTTTGCTCAATACATTTAACAGGAATCCAATCTTCGTCCCTCCTCACATGTATCCCAAAATCTACTATCGACAGCTAATTGAATCATAACCGAGTAATCGTTATTCAAAAAAAAACCAAAACATTTACCGCTCCTCGTGACACACATATTGCAGCAATACCGTGTCCCGTACAGAGGAAATTTCCACAAGCTATCAATTTTCGCGCGGTTAAAATCGCACCTCATATTCATATTCCCTGCGACGACGATTCATTCAAGATATATTTGTTGTGACCAATCTTGCAATCTTGTGAAAGGCGGCAGCAGACGAAATTTATAAATAGAGGAACGTAACAGCGAGTTCCCCCGAATTTCTACCCCAATTATGTAGGGGACACATTCATAACAGCGAAGCGTGATCCCTTTTCAGTCGTGGGACTTCTTCTTCTCCGTCGGAGAGAATGAACGCTTGTAAAAATACAGACTTCGATGTCCTGCGGCACTTTTTTTCTTATTCCCACAAGGCAAAAGGGTTTCTAGTGCTGACTGTGCTGCTCTCGTCCTCCTGTTGCCGGTGTCACATTTTTTTCAGTTTGCTTCTCCCGCGATGCCTAATCGCGAATTGCACATGAGGGTGCCCAAGTAAATAAGGAAGTTCTCTCTTATAATGTCTTTATGAGCATACGAGTCTTGCTGCATTCTGAACATTTCAGCAGTCGTCTATGGTCTGACCCTCTCTTCTGCTATTCAATACAACTTGCAACGGAAGAACAACGCAGTTCAGCCGGGGTGAGAAGATGACGCTGTTGCAATGCAATTGGAGTGGTGGCTGCGTGTGCGATTCAGGTCTTCGTAGGAAAGACGGTTCAGGGATCCTAATGCGACGGCCACAGCACTGTTCTGTGCAGTCGGGCTGTTCCGATGCATAATTGAGATTCTCCTCGTTGGGTCTTACCTTGAGTGGTCAGAGGTTCGGTACCTTTGCGTCGTCAGGACGAAAGTCTTTAGATAAATTTTCAACGGAACATTTCCCGTGCAGTCCGCAACGCTACGTTATAGCTCTGTTATGTTTATAATCCTATCAGCAATGAATTTATATTATTTAAGGGATCAAATACGCCCAGAAACTTCCCCGTATCGTTTTTTTGTTTTTATTTGTTCATTGATTATTATTCTGTTCACTTTGAAGACACATTTGAAAATAGATCACCCAAAAATTTGAAGCAATGACGATTTTATAGGGACGTAACCTGACCACATGACGAGGATTTTGAATGCGCGTTGGAAAACTTTAACACTTCAAACGTGTTTTTCTCGAAACAGCTTTCCTCGACACGATTGGCATGAAAGTTTTCAATATTTTTTTTTTTGATTTTAAATCTTTGTAATCTCTATAGTCCTGTTGAGCCATATTTTCTCATAGATATTTCGTTTATTTTATTTTTCATAAACATCTTCTTTGAAGATTTTACGCAATTTATTTAATGTAATTAACGTCTTCTCAAAAACCTGTCAAAAGAGGCTATAACTGTTAGCTTGTAATGCAAGAATCTTATATTCATTTTTCAGTAATTATGTTGCAGCTCGGACGACGGTAGTTTTATTCCAACGTTGCAAACAATCAACAAATTTCGAAATTTTTTGATGAAAAAAATATATTTTGAAAATGTTTCTCAATTCTTCAAGATCCGAACGTAAAATTGATACTTTAATATACTTTTATAAATACATCCTTATAAAAATGTCTGGACCTGGCCCTCATTTTTCGAGAGGCTGAACGTATTTCACCCCTTAACCTCAATTGATGTCGTTCGAATTTCACACCTAAAGTGGTGACGGTGGGTCTGACAGACAAGTGAAACATTTTTTTCAACAGTGAGGCCGATAAAAAGCGTTACAGGTATTTCTCAATTTATCTCTTTGCGATTGTTTCACAAGCTGCATTGAAAGAGACAGAGAGACACTTGAAATATTGACAATATTTCTATACAAACAGGAATAAAGCTATCCTTTGACACTAAGTAAAAGGTCATAGTAACAAATGCAAAACAAAAGATTATATTCACAGTCCTATGATAATTTTAATCGAGAGTCTTTTTAGGCAAAATGAACGTGTGGATAACTAAAATTGTTCATTTTTGTTGTTAATTTACACATTCCTTGCATATTAATTCGGTGAATCTTAAACTGATGTTTATAGGAGACACATTTTTTATTTGTTTTTCATCCTTTTTGAAAGAATACAAATCACATCTTTTCCTTGCTTTGCAGAATCAGCGTTTCCATTCTTTTCTACTGGTAATGGTTTTTAAATTTCCTTCTGATTATTTCGATTTTTCAACCGATCATAATTTAAATATACTGCGAACTGCTTCACAGAGTCTTTTCGAGAAACTTCTTCGCGCTAAGGTAAGAATTGAAAATGACAAACTTTTATAGGGGCTATGGGTCATATGAAAATTAACCTGAAGTCGTCTCCTTGTTCGGTGGTGAGTGCTCTGTGCAGCAGATTTTTGGCTCACCACCTATTGTTTTGTTGTGAAAATTCAACAATTTGCATTTTGATTGATGCATCGAGAATGTAAGGACAACCAATTTCCTTTCTTTTTTATAAGAGCCATTAAAATTATGTCACGGGTAAAACCACACTGGGCCAAACCATAAACTTTTGTTTTACTAGGTAACAATTCCTTGGGTACTTGACTTCCAGATTGCTTACCTCCTAAGTCAGGCCCCATTTTTCTCCAGTTCCTTGACGAGCGCAAACCTCGAAATCCTCATTTTCAAAATCAAATCACGATTACGGTTTTTCGAACATGGTGACTATAGGTCACACAGACCCCAGCACAGTTTTAGCACTATGCGCCATATTCAAGGTAATAGCGACAGGTGTACTGACTCTTTTCAGAGTGGGAGGTTGCTGGGTCTGTGCGGCCCACCGATCACCATTTAAGGGTTAAAAAAAGGACACGCTTTTTTTCTTGGCGAAGCTTGAAATAATTCCGTCCATTTTCATGACAAAACCTATTTACAACGTACAGTACAGTAACGAGTAGTAACTACGATTTGCTGATGTTCAACAATGAAATTCGAGCGCCATTGCAATTATCCTGATTGAAACAAGGCATCGCTGTAATCCTACTGTGTTTTTCCTTGCCATTTTGTTGATTGTGCGACAGAATGTCATGCCTTTATGACGCACGTCTTAAAGTAAATCCTCCCATACGCGAACCACAGTCTGTTGGGCTGCTATTCCCTTCTGAAAGGAAAAAAAGCTCCAAGGTGGAGGCAGCAGGAATAACAAAGCTGCAAAAAACCATGACAGCAGCGACGTCGACATTATATGCTGGCGACGCTCGTCGACACGGGGGACACAAGAATGTTCCCAGCCACATCTGGACTTTCGTCGCCGCTGCTCAGCCAGCGCAAGTGCACATTACATATACATGCGGACGAGTACGTAACAATAAAAGCACTTTGACTGCTATCGCGGTCAAATATTCCCAAGTACATGGAGATGCATGAGAAAGTCCCTTCAAGAGGGGAGATTCGACTAAAGAGAATTTTTAAATGCACGCATTCATTTCTTCCTTTCCTTCGCCTTTATCTGCTTGGAATTTCAATACGATTGAGTTCAATCCGAGTGTGGGATCATGAGCCGAGGCCCGACGCACAGCCATTCACTCAAGCCATGTAACTGCGTGGCGTAACGAGCCAACCACTGCAATAACGACATTGATGTCGGCAAAGCATAAAGGAAAGATACTTGGAGCTAAGCCACACCACGGAGCCTCGGTACCGTGTACATGGTCTCCTAATCGAACCGACTATCGAGGTGTCTCACGGCACTGCCACCTCACTGTACTGGCTTGGCTGCCTGTTCGTTGTGCAACCTCCAACAGTGACCCGATGCTGTAAGTGGACATCGAATTGGGGGCCTGATTTCAAGATCATATTGTTGGGTTTACACTGTCCTTCCTTCCTTCAGCGATCTGCACATCATGCCTTTCATGCTGTGTTTAGACACACCGACTGGTAGGATCCAACAAACCGTGTAGTGTAACTACTATCGAATGAAAAGTGGATCGAAAAACTGACACAACTTCGATATAGGAGAAACGCACTAGTAATTGGCCAATTAGTCACTTCTCACTTATCATCTTAATGCAAGTCTATCGTATGTTAATATGTTGCCAAAAACGTTGTCTTCATTTCTTAGAAATATCCATTCTATATTTAAAAAGGCTAATCAAGCTCATTGTAAAATGGTAATCAAGCTTAACTTTGTTTGTTTGTGTTTTCTAACATTTTCGATATGGACATAGTATATAATCTAAGAGCTAGTGAATTCGACAACATATCTATTTTCACCCAAATGGAAACATGCACAAATGATAGTTTAGAACTTTCCAAGAGACCCAAGATTCTTCTTCGGTCCGGCTGCAATTGCGGAGAAGTTGACAAGCTACAGAAACGACGAAAAAAGGAACCCTTATATGTCAGTACCTTTTGATTTCGCACAATTGTTTTGCATCGCAAACTTGTGTTAAATTTTTTTTCAGCGCCTTGAGCCAACATTACTTTTAAGTGGAGGCGAACATAAAAAATATGTAAGCGGTGTACAATTTTTCGGACAAGACATTTTCTTTGTTTTCACTTTTACCGCGAAAAACATTAACCAGTTTCTTTCACGACAATTTTGTCACATGACGTTTGCGGTATCATTTATTGTATACCATGTACAGACTTGGGACTTATTGCGCCCTAAAGAAGGTAAAGTCACATGTATTTTTAAGGCCGATACTCGATTTGAAGTGTTTTTTCTACGTTCTCAAAAAACTTCGCCGGCTACTGGAATATGGATGCATTATGACACGCTTACCCAAATTGTTGAGGGACACAGCTCAAAACTGATGCAGAAATTGAATGAGAAGTCGCTAGTCAGAATCTCTACACATCAGTTTTACAAGAGCGTTTTACAAAATCGTTGAAACGATCATTGCTTAGCCGTACATCCCTTACGAGCCGAACTTTTGCAGAGTGATCGGCAAGGCTGGACACATCGCACTCAATGCAATACGAAGCAACTTCGCACAATACGCCTACAGCCTTCAACACAATATCCAATCCGAATAATCACTTCACACAGTGTAGACTTCAAATTGCTATTTATTTGTTCGTCGCTGTTAAGGCTTGCGTTGGAAGCAATACGAACGAAGAGAAATAAGTTTCATCGTTATATACCAGTAGATACGACGATGTGCTCTTTTCTTCTGCTACATACATCTATTTTGTATGCCATTTACTTTGCCTCGCCTTCACCCTCTTGCTGTTGTGGTCGATTTTTGACGTACGTGCGCCTGCCGTAGTAGTGGTGGACGGGTACGATTTCACGTCGCTAGCGATTCGACCGTCAGTCACTTTTTGGGCCCGATTTCGCCTCCTTTTTACTACGGCTCGTACAGCCCCTCTTCGATTTCTTCCGCAGGAGGAATTGAGCTCATCGCTGCGGAACATATTTCGCCTCAAAATATTCTCAGCGATCAAGTTTTTAATGGACTTGACAGAAAACTCCTGTTTACATTGTTCATCCCTTTCATTCGCATGACTTCTCCGCCGTTTCGCCCTCGCACTTTGTTTTCTTTTTCTCGTGCATATCGTCAACGTAGTTAGGTGACGTTCGCCAGTGCACTTTTTTGCACGCCAAGGGTTATCGTTCCGCTCGCACTGACCAATGTCACCGACAAAGTCCTCGTTGCATACATACATATGCACGTACGTAAGCACTTGATGTGCAAAATCTAACGATGTGCGTACATAGAACGAGTTGTTAGCTAGCCAATTCTCCTAATTTCTGTCGGAATAAAGAGAGCAGAGGAAAGAGTACATGGTAATTGTTGATAATTAAAATCTTCGCGCAATTATGTTGCTTTTCGAGTTGCCGCGAATGGAATGCATTTGGCGACGCACGACGAATGTGGCAGTGCTCGAGTGCTTCGATTGGAACAGGCTATGTAAACATTGGAGCTTGTAAATGCGTTTGTTGTCGTTTTGCTGATACATTCTTAATCTGGCGTGGGAGATTGCTGCGATAAGGATTATTGTGAAAACATCAGATGGATCGCATGAAGAATCTAGAGGGCAAAACAATTCAGGATGTTCATTTCCAGCCAAAAGAGAAGGGACTCCACATCTGATGAGGATTCTGAGGTTGATTTATTCTCATTAAAGAAATAACGGTTGCTAAACTTTTTCTTATCAAATTTTATTTTTGTGTTCAGCGGTGATTTTAGAAAATAATGAAAGCTATCGCGAAAGTTTGCATCAATGGCGCATCAGCTCAAATCGAAGTGTGGCTCATTCTTCTATGAAAATAGCACTGCAACTCTGGGAAAACTGGTACCTGATTTGGAGAAGCATTTCTAGTATTGTTAGTGGCTTTGGTACGAAAATTCAATATTCATATACAGGAAGCCGTGATGTTTAGTCCTTCTGGGCAGGTAATCACGATCTACACAAGGATTTAATGAAGGATTTTTAATTTTTCCATTTTCATTCCGTAAGCGTCTAGAGGAAATAGTTGAAACTATCTATGTTTTGTTCATGGGCTTTTTTGATTATCATTCCTTCTAGGTAAGTTGTGTCGTAACTTAAAAATTTACCAAACTTAATATTTACCTGATGAGCACAATGTTAACTGCACAACATAGTTATATTTCTTTTTTGCACTAATACTTAGAATTGGATGCATTGAGGACCGTTCTCTTTGTCTCGGATGTATCTCAAGGATAAAAGATTTTCTTTGATAAAATTTCGTCGATGAATTGAAAAATATATAAATAATAAGTGCTTTTGTTGATGCATTAAGTAGAATTAACGGATGCATTAAACCATTAAAAAGTTAGACGATTTTTAAATCACTTTGGTTTGTGATATACAAAAATACACAATTTTTTCCCTATACTTTCTAAAAAGTTAACGTAGGGAAATTTCAATTTTTTGATAGGTTCCTATTTTGGATAAGAATTAAATCAAGATGTTTTTATACGGATACAAAAACATAAAAAATGATTTTAGAAATTTCCTTAGGATCAGATTTCGATGCGTTATCTCACTATTTCCAGGGATTATGCCTGAACAGTTTTGTTCAACGAAATGTTGCTTATGGCCAATAGCATTTTCATTCAAAAAGTTGTATCTGCATTTGATGTAACCATCAATATGATGACGACCATTTGATCGATGGAAGAAATTATTGCAGGAAAGTCTATAAGCTTGCGAATGAACTAAAAATCGCATTGATTTAGAGTGAATATCAAAAAGCTGCCCTACTCATTAAGCGCAGTTCGATTAGACCAAATGTTTCTCAACGAATTTTCGTCACATTTGATTCGTACTGAAATGCACATTTGAAAATTTTTGCTGAAATTTTTTATTCGTTCGAACAGTGTCACCGAACCGAGTGCTTTCATAACATTCTACAATTTATATTAAAGAGATTTCAAGGAGAACTGACCAAATGATTCATTTTATTTCATGTTTTCCCGAAGTTAAATGGGCTTCAATCAGAAAACTTAAAAGGAATCATCTGCAAGTTTGCAAACAGGACGTACAAAGGCGAATATTTTATCAAATGCATAGGATTCTTGAAGACACTGAGAAACCTGGCCTTTCTACATTTAAAATATTCGATGGATGATGCGCTGAATATCGAAGATAGGTGATGCTTGTTAGTGAATTGAGATCCGTTGATATCACTGTGTGTCTTCTACAGAGTTCCTACGCAAACTGCATGTAACAGTTTTCAGAGTTACATACGTCAACTGACAATGAACTAGCAAAATCACTTTTTAGAGGAGAGAAATGGCATTATACACAATTTATAGCATAATTTTTTTTAAATTCGAATCATTCCGAAACTTCGGAGATCGAGATGACCCATCGAATTTGCTGCTCGTAATCAGCATATGTACACAAGAACGCAGCATTTTTACTAATTGTGGAGCTGCAAGTGCACGAGTCGAAGGCATAATGACACATGCGAGCTGCTAGGCACTTATATTTGTTCCTCTTTGACAGATTTGATAGCACAATGTGTGTCAGCGACACCACTATATTGATATGATGGAAATGTCAAAAGTGCGCGCGATTTTAAAAATATGCCAAATTATTGAGATTCCACTGATACGCGCGGCGATTTGACATAACTTCTTGGGTGTTTCGTGTTCGATTCTTATGGATAATACTTATTTATTTGTACTTACTTTTGTCTCGGTCCACATTTCTACTGGTCGATGGAAAGCCCGCCTTCACTGTGACCACACGACTTGAACATTTCACTTCACTTATATTATTTACTATGGTCCACAAACTGTCGGGATACGACTTTGTTTATATCTTACGTCCGAAATTTAGTGTCACTACGAATCACTTCAGGAGTTTTTATTTCAGGCCAGCACCACTTGATTAGCTGTCAGTTAAGTTTGAACTGTTTTGAATGGCCACTAGTTTTTTAAACGAATTCTCACTGACATCGGCATGAATTAAATGAAAACCCTGTCATTTGACAGCGCCGTCGACTCACTAAGCTAAATCTATTTTCATTCGAGTTTCAGAGTACACTATTCAGTCAGCTTCAATACACTTCATAGTGGGACTAACTTGAGACGTGCGACATGTACGTGCCCAACCTTCTCTACCAAATGCACAGGCCGTACTGATTTCCATTGCTTTTCATTGTACACGCTTTACCCACTTGAAAGCACGAGCATTTTTCGATATTCCGCTTTCGACTCTGCTTCCTCGCTGCTTCTCAGGCACGTCCGCCTGTTAGTTTTGCGTGGTTCGACACTCGAACGCTGGGCTGTCATTCGTTGTTCTATTCACTCGCCATATCACCATACCTGACCGACGCTCGTTTCCATCGCATGGCCGCGTCACCCCCGGCCCTACTTTCTTGTTCCACTAGCAGCCACACAGAAAACGCTTCACTCGATTTCAGCTTCGACTTTCCTGTACCTACTTCATTTCGTTCGACACAAACACACACACACACATAAGCGGCTTGAACAAACGACCGCCAACACGAGCGCACACACAGTCGCTGCTTCTTCTGAAGCGAGCTGATGTACCCTTGGTTTTGCTATTGCTTCGTTTCTACTCCGGCTCGCTTTCGTTCCTACAAAGCCCGTTTGCTTGTTGTTGTTGCAGGAGGTGCCGTTTTGCTTCTGACACTATTGCTATTTTACAACAGCAGAGAACTGATTAGCAGGAGTAGCTGAGAGCTGAGCGACGGCCAACTTATCTCGTTACAAAAATATTTGACTTTCCGCTCGCAATTCCTTCTGCAACATAGTTGCATACTTTCCATCTTTGAAACATTCATCATCAAACATGACTAGATCCGACCTTGAAGCTTCAGAACGCATCCAGTTCTTCAAACTTCTAAGCTAAGCGTATATTTCGTGGAATATTTTGAGGTTCGGTGAAGTATAGTATATCTTATCAACGCATTTCAGTTAAATATTCGCATAATTTCGCCTGAACCTTGGTTCGACTATTCCAAGATTTTTTGACGCAAATCGGCTATCCTTACGTTCACTCTCCAAGTCATGCTTTCATTCAGTATCCTTCAAAAAAGCTTCAGCATGCCTGCTCACCGTCAATTTGATATGTTCGAGCATCAATAATCCTTACATGTCCATCAATTATTGGGTTATGCACCATATGAGTGTTTTCAAAGCATGTCCCATTTTGTTGTCAGAAAATAATGTGGTGGAAGTTTTTGACCCGAGTGTTCGTTAATAAATTTAACACAATTATCTAATCTACATGTTATTGCAAGATGTTAAATTACATCTACTTGAAGTACCAACCACTCAAACATTAGAGATTTTCCAGCAACACAAACTAGAGCAAGCCGCGAGGTGCGACCCTTGAGATCCGCACGGTCAACTTACCAGTAATATATATATTCAAAATATTTAACACAATAATAATTCTGAAAATTATCCTACTTTAAATAATAATAATGGAGTACTCACCAGTAGTTGAAATGAGTTAATATTAATCGTATCGTCTACGAGGGCGTCCATTGATTACGTAGTCATTTTGATGGGTTGGATTGAATATTCACGCGGATCAATCGAAGGGAACAAAGATTACAAAGCCTTTTATTTCAATTGCCCGTTCAGATGAATGCCATGAATGCTGAAATTTATGATGCTTATATGCCAATACACTTTTATATAAAATACATACCGTTTGAGACGCAAGTTTTCTTTTCGGAACATGTCCTGTTGGACCAGGGCCAGTTTAAAAACTGTCATTCTATCTTTTTCTTAACTAGTTCAATAGTACTTCTGAGTTGAACTTTCCTATTTTCGAGTCAACTGATGCATGATGCCGTCCGTAATGGAAAAAGAATAGTTTGGAATTCACTAATGTACTCTAAGTGATATTCCCTCCAAATATGAGGTGTTAGTATGATTAAAATATACATATATAAAAATGACAGCACTAACAGTAAAATACTACTAATCTTACTTGAATTTTTGAGATCAGCAATTTTTCTTACGACTTAAAATCAGCATCCTTATCTAGATTGATCGCACACATCCGATTCGGAAACTGATTCCTGATGATTTTGTCAAGCCCGAAGTCGATCAGGCTGTAACTTCTCCATTACACATACGTGCTCGTAGTGAATGTTATGCAGCCATACGCATCAGCTTTCAATCGTAGATAATTTGGATAACAAGCTCTATTGCACAATAGTTTTGATTCTCGAAACGGTGGAAAATATGGTGTTTATTCATTTTGAAAATTGTCCTTAAGCTTGTCGCATACATTAGTTAGAAGAGGCGATGTATTACGTTTCGTTTGGTATCGCATTGCGAACTGTGTAGTTCGCCGATTTTCATATACGTAGTCAAATGATTTCATCTAGTAAAAACATAAGCAAGTTTAATATACTACCATACACACATGAAAATCACAACACACTTTACTAAGTGTATTTACAATAAAATGTGCCATTTATTATTTTATATCAGTCTATATCAGTTTATTTTCAAAGTATTTTCATATTTATAGTTGTAAGAGCCACCGCTCAATTCTCTAGACTAGTGCCTATTTAAATAAGATTCGTGCAAATATTTTGGCTGAATAAAAATTAAATTGAATTGAAAATGTGCCATTTTATAGAAGTCTCCTAAATTTCTACACAGAAAGTAAACCCGAAAATAAATTTGATGGTGTTATAGTTTTTTTTGCGCGGGAAGTTTATTTTTTTAACAATTAGAAACCATTTTTATAGTTAGGGATCCAATATGATTTTGTTGTGAATGTACTAAACTTTTAGCAAAGTAGTCATTCATTTTGTTTTTTTGAAAATCTGATATCGAATTTGTAAGCTGCGACCGAAAACTTTGACTAAGTGTTTTAAGATATTTAACACTGGTTTCAGTCGGGGTTAGAGGCATTTTGAATTATGCCCCCGTCGCACTTTTGCTGAATATGGCCAAGAACTAGCGTATGGACATGTTTTTAGGATTCTCGCAGTGTTTTGCGATCCGTTTTGATAATTTCGCCACGAAAGAAAAATATTCAAACGGGAATCGTGTGAGCGTCCAAATTTTTAATATATCGCCATTTTGTCGCGGATAGGACGTCACTAGTCCTCGCAGTTTCATTAACGAGGTAAACCGTTAATTTTTCTGTCGTCAGTTTAAAAGGAATTGTTGATTTTAATTTCTTTACACGGAAACGATTGACTTCAGTCCAACAGCAATAACTGACAATTGGTGTGACACTAAGGACTGGTAGCAGTTCGAAACACTGAAAATGTCTAGTTTGCCCGTAGTTCTCCTATTTTTGCAATCTTCCATTGCCTGACCTGTTCACTGTGCACCCTCGCCCGCACCGCTCTTTGATTTCCAACCCACGTTATAATATGCCTTCAGCTATAAGCTCTCATATAATGCCGTTGTATCAGCATCATCCTCATTGTGCGATGTACGGCGACACCAAGCCATTTACTCCTTCTCTTTCTCAGCTTCTCTTTCCCGCTCCGCCTAATTGCGTGACCGGCTTTTTCCATGTCGCCCGCTTGCTTGCTGTGGCAGATTTCGATCGTGGGCTGCTTGCGCTACGGCCATACGAGCCCGACTCCGAGTCCATCGCGAACCCGAACCGAACCAGGCAAATGTGTTTTGTATCCGCTCGGCTGCTGCTGGCATCGTCCCCGCCGCCGCCCCGCGATTCCTACACCGCTTTTTTGTACGCTCGCCTGATATTTTGCCGTCGCACTCGATTCTTCGAACCGAGCACGGCTTCAAGTGATGAACACTCGCCGTTGCTGTGCCGTGCCGTGTGTGCTTGCCTGCTTGCCAGCGCGATTCGATGACGACGGGAAATGCGAAGGTTGTTGGTTCAACCAGTTCCACGGCCTGCCATGTACATGGCGACGCGACGGTGCGGTGGCGGCGTGCTCGCATCGCAGCGTATCCACTGGCCGAGCTAAGCAAGAATTGAGGTAACTCGCCGTCAAGATGCTCGCCACAGTATTTCACGAATGTGTTCGTTCAGCTCGGGAAGAAGGCACAGGACGATCCTTCGGATGGTTCACAACCATTTGCATGTGGACGCTGAACCGTGATTTCTTTAATCCCCGTTATGGCTTCACCAAAACAAACATTTTAAACTATTTACTGAGTGAGATTTTCGATAAAAGTCGCATTCAAAATAGCAACTATACATCCTCCGAGACTCTGTGATAAGAATTCCACATTTCAGTCACAATTAAATATTTCGAATTTAAATTAATTTTGAAGAATTTCTCCGTGAAATTTTGTGTCGATTAAAAAAAATTAGAAATTTATTCGGAACACTGCTTATCGTTAGCAATAACTTTTCGCATCTTTCTAGCAAAAGATGGGTGGATTCTCCATCAAAAGGTTTTTTTTGGGGTATTTTGATGCAATCTATGAATATCCCGTTCTTGATATGCTCATAAGAATGGAAACGTCATTCAGAAATTATGATCCATGGACCATAGTTTCTGAGTGTACTTGGAAACAATTAGTAAGCAGTAGCCACAACGTTTGACAAATAAGGGCATGTTGGGTGGAATAGACATGTGTTACTCATTACGGATACGACTCAATGTTCCAGAACATCACCGAGTTTCAAACGATTCGGAACATATCAGCTGTACGAATGCATCATTTGAAAGAGTGCATATTTCGTTTCTGTTGTCATCATCCGAAAACCACGAAACATTGAAGCACTTGACGCGACAATGATTTCAGAATCACAGTCACAAGCCAACAACCAATATTCCTCAATCATGATCCATTTAATAATCTATCTCACAAGACATTTTGTGCGCGAAGCGACCGTTCAACATCTTTTCGGACTCATAACTACCAATCACCTCTTTTGACTTAGTGTCTGAAATGTTCCAAATGAAATATATGACTGATCCGAATCTTTTACTGAGTCAGATGCGAATGTTTCAGTTTCAACAACGACATGGTTTCCGCACTTCTATGGACGAACATCTTATTCAAGTGTCTCAGAAGAGTTCTTGACTTGTTTTGCAGCAAGTGATCGAGCATTGATTTGCTGAAAATCACATTTCTTTCAACACTCGGTTCAATTTTATCATTTTTTTTCAGTAGCGGTGTAGCAATTGATAGAGCTCAATCACATTTTATTCCCACCAAATACGAAGTATTACTTGTGAAATTGGATATTCGGCTTTGTCGTCGACGGGAATCATTGGCCAGGCATCTGATTTTTCAACGTTTAGAGCGTTTGCTGTTATATTATAAATATGCGCGTTGTCGGACGTGAATCGATCAACTTTATGTGGGTCGCCTTTATTGAGCAATATACCAAAAGGATAAACCATCGCCACTAGCCATAAATGCGCATATATCCAGCAACTGTATCAGTGGTATCAATACATTGCATCGATCAAAGGTATCGAAGCATGATCTCGATCAAAGGTATCGATACATGATCTCAATGAAAGGTATCGATACAGGCATGCTACACCATAAAAACATGTCTCTTCGTGAATAGCATGCATACTCTACGTAAAGCTTACATAATAATATTTACTATTATATGTTAAAGTTTGACTTTCATTTTTTCCCTATACTGTATATGATTTTTTCGTTCCATTTATAGTAAACATTACGAGTTTATTAGTTTTTTTTTGTAGTGTAGCATACGGTGCGGTTCTTTGATTCTTTTTGCAACCATGGCCTCTTGGTCACACCACCATAAATCTTTTTGATGTTTTTCCCGTTTATTACAATTTATGCTTGTCTTATACTCGATCAAAAGAAATCTCAGCTCTGATTCGTAGATTCGTTCATGGCTTATCAAACAGGGATTTCATATGTTTCGTAAAAACATGACGAAATCACATGCGTTGAAAAGTTTAAGTACGAGATGATTTAGACGCAAACGTTCGCAAAAAAACATTTCCAAACATATTTTATAATAGTTAGTAGAGAGCACAATGAATACATAGCACGGACACTCTGACCTGTCAAAAAATAAACATGAGACAAAAGATGCAAAAATTTAACCCCACTTTCCGAGATAGCGCTCTGGCCCTTGTTTCTAAACTCGCGTGCAAAAGAACGTGTGAAAAAATGCAGCTGAAATTCCCCATGTGAAATTGGGCAATTGTGTTGCGACGATGCTGCGATTTTGTATCAACCATTCGTGTACGTATACATGCGGCGATCAAATTAGTGTGTGAAAAATATATGTATGATGTGTTTAGAACACTAATACGGGTGCACAATTCCACGCAACGCCTTGTGCGACAGATGTGCAGCAATTTGGCTCTAGTGGACTTATTATCTATGCTTTGGACGGGTCGTACTACAACAGGGGAGGCAATGTCTTGGAGAACTGACTGGTACGAGCGATGGCATCTCTCAAACGAAGGAGAAGAGATGAACGAGGCTGACGTGTTGTGGAAGCGCTTTGTCGCGAGTTTTTAAAATATCACTAAAAATGTCAGCCATCATTGATCATTCGAAAACGATAATAAATTAACGAGATTATAGCTTGCTTCCTACTTTCGTTTCTATAGATGAGACTATGGGGTCGTTTTGACCCCACGATACAGCGAATGTAACTTTTGTTGAGGTAAATGCAGAGGGTTTAGGCGAAGTAGAACAAGAAAGTTGATTTGGTTTGACAGGAAATTCCAATTGGACATGTGTAAGCGGTGGCCGACAGAAATGCAGTGAACTAAGGAAGATTAGTAGTTTGGGTGGAAACGTTATCTGTGGCATGCAATAAAATAAGTTTGGCTTAAAGCAACATATCATCGAAAATAGCCTTATAGAACAACAATAATTCCATATTACTCTTCAACTTGTCCCCATCTAAACGTCACTCACTGTAACGTTGTTTTGCTTAAATAACTCTGTGGAAAATTTCCTCCTCACACCATTCACCCTGAGATATCTCTAGCAACGCTCGTTCCCCGTACCCGAGCAACGGCAAGTTCCTGGGACGCAATGCGCCCGGCGCAAAGACGAGAAACGTAGGCGAGACACAGGCGGCGGGCAGGGGGGTCAACCAAAATGACACGAATCGTCGTCACCGTGCCCTGCCTCGTTCGCGCAGTCCCTCCTCCTAGCTTCCCAATATAATGTGTTTGGTAATATGTACTGCGATGGCCGCGCTACCAGCGACGACGACGGGGCAGAAGCCGACCAGCAGATACTCAGATATTTCAACCTGCTTGCTCCACTCGCCGCTGCTGCGGTGCTTCCACTTCGTACAATTGTGCCATGTTCGAGCAATGGAGTTGTTGCAACTAACACAAACAGCTTAGCCGCTCGCTCGCTCGCTAGCTTCCTCCGCTGCTTTACTTCGCGTTGCTTTGCTTTTGCTCGAGGTGGATCGGTCCGCAGTTCGCTTGCTTTCTAGCTGCGCCCCCGCCTGCTCGCGCGGAATATCGACTGCGGCCAACCGCTCGCTGTCTAGTTCGAACTAGCTACCAGCTAGCACTGGCTCATGTAAGCCTTTGTTCGTTTCGTTACAATGCGAACTGTACAGCGCTTTCGACGAGTTTCCAGGGCAGCCTACGGTTCAGCGTGATTTTCGTATGCCATTACTTCACGATGAAAGACCGACCACGCGATAGTACGCCGCAATCCACCGCCCGAGCGATGGATGCTTCTTGCGCGATGAGGTTGCGAATCTGCTGTAACCGTAAAAGCCTCGCAACAAGTTGATTTGCAGCTTGCGATCACTTTCAAAAAAACATCATTACGCCGCGGCCCAGGCGTTGGGCTGGCCTTCTTGCCCAGCGCAGGACCTCTCCGACTTTTTGCCAAGCGCTTGCTTCTCTTCGAGGCTTCCGTTGGCGCGCAAAATGTCGGTTATCTGCTAGTGATGGCTGATAACGATTCGGGATTAATCATACTTTAGATAGCACGGCGCAAGCACCAGATACGCTCGTCGCGAATCTAAGTGGCATTGCTACGGCAAACTTGATTCAAGCGCTCGCCATAAGCTCATCGATTGGTTTAAATATAGTATTTTCTGAAAACTTCCCCCGACTCGGGGCTGGCCGCGTTGGACGTTTATCGCCCGTTAGTTCGCGGCCGTTCCGCCGCAGCTTCAATCGACGCCGTTGTTTGTTGTTTGATCCGAGATATTTTTAGGGAAACTATCTTCCGCCCGAATGGGAACGATTTTCCACCTTTCCTACATATTCGCATCAGGAAAATACTTGCTGGCAGCATTAGATGAATTTGTGGTGTACTGGCAGCGCGTGCGATTTCGAGTCTTCAACAGTGGGCGCTCGCTTCTCGATGCGAACTTCCATTGGCAGCACTGCCCATTCACCACTCGATTGTTATCGTTCGCTTTGGCGTTGGTTGGGTTTCTCCGCATCGCAACATCAAATGCAACGCTATTACAAGGCCACCATTAAATCAAACGGGAATGCCATTGTGGAATCTACATATAATATGGGCACCACGTCCACATTATGTTGATCCTGAATTTTGTTTCGGGCCACATATTCACACGATAATCCACTAATGCGCACAACTCATTCTATCGGTAATTATTCTTCCGAAAATTCAGAATACGGAACGGAAGGAGAAAGCCAAGGTTAGTGAAGTTCCTTACGCTTCTTTTTCTTCCTGCTTACCTTCAAACAATCGGTTATTGTGTTGCTGGAAAGGTTAATGGAATGTCCACTCCACATTTGATAGTTTGAATGCGATATGTCGTCAGTAGAAAAATTATTTTGATTCAGAGTTTTTTTTTTAAACAAACGATTTACATTCGAAGAAATAGCATTTACCTGCAATTTGCTTTGTAGCCCAATTTTTCATTTTAAACTGATCGCATTTCTGGTGTGTGTATATTTTTTTAAATGCGTTATTTTCATAAAATACACAAACTGGAACAAAATTGTTGGAAGCCCATGTTATTCAGTAAATAATTTGCCAATAACACATACATATGTTCATGTATACTTTCAAATTATGTAGCAGCTTAGATAGATATTTTACTTTGTTTTAATTGCAACTTTAAACAAGAACTTCCCGTATACTGGGAAAATAAAAATAATCTTCAATTATTATGAAAGTGCAGCAAAAATGCTGATCGCTAGTATCCTATATGCTCCCTTGCTGCACCAATTGGCGCCCCGACACGAATTTGCATGGTGCGCCATTTTGTTCGGGTGGCGAGCTTTGATGCCAATTCCAGTCATATCTTTATTTTGAAAAATCAAAAAAAAAATTCTTTGGTCTTCCACCATTCTCCATTTTCATTATACCCGAAATGTTCTAAGTTGGATTTACACTGCCTTCAAAAATTTCATAGACAGCATGGTAACATCACCTGTCTGCAAAAAATTTCTAGTGCCTGGTTTGCTTCATGAGTTTTTTTTTGTGCCATGTATAGAAACAATGTAAAATTACTCAAATTCTACCGAATATTTACTTTTGTAATATTGATAGCAGTAATACAGATTTTCATCGTTTTGATACGCAGTAAAGGAGCCTTTCATAGACCGCGTAGCCCAATTTATAGCCTATTTACACTGCCTCGAAAATACGTATTTATGATTACTGCAGTTCGTTATGCCTTATTAGACCAGGGCGGATCTGTAAAAAACGACTACATTTGGCCGTTGAGTTGTGGAATAACTCGTTTAACAATAATTGACTTATGCTCCCTCTCAAAAAAGTCGAGAACATAAAAAAAATTGAAATGCTTAAAAAATTCAAAAAAACTCGTTTTTCCTACTTTTCTCACTCCTAGCTTTAAAACGGTTCATTTTAGGTCAAAGTTGTGTGACAATAAAAGTTGCGTAATAAAATTTTCTATAAGATAAGATTGGTTAAAAATCCTAAAAAAATTTAACCCTTGTCGCAAATTGCAATAAATATTTAAAAAAAAACGGTTAAAAAGCCATTTTTTATTTAATTTTTTTACCACTTAAATGGGCTTAGGTCTTTCATATTCCACTCAAAAAATCTACGCAATATCATAAAATAGCAAACAGATTTTCATCAAAATCGATTCAGTAGATTGTCCATAATGATTGTGCAATCTAAATTTATTTTACAAAAATCAAAAATTTTGAAAGCTTGCAAGTCAGAATCTTAAAATTTAAAAGTTTGAAATTTTTTCACATATAAAAGAGCAATTCACCTATCACATGCACTTTACAAAATTAAAATCTGATTATTATGGCGGCCTCAGTAATTTTTTGCTAAACTTGGTTATAAACTCTAAAATTGTACTGGGCGGCTGCGGATTCTGTTGATGGAAGCATGGCTCCTACGTGCATTTTAAATGTTCAAAAAAAATAAATAAAAAAGGCCTTTTTAACCCTGTTTTTAAATATTTATTGTAATTTGTGACATAGATTAAATGTTTTAAGATTTTTAACCAATCCTATCTTATAGAAAATTTTAGTACGCAACTTTTATTTTCACACAAATTTTACCTAAACGGAACCGGAATGTTAGGAGTGAAAAAAGGAGGAAAAAACGATGTTTTTTAATTTTTTTAAACATTTCGATTTTTTTTAAACTTCCCGACTTTTTTGGGAGGGAGCATAAGTCAATTATTGTTAAACGAATTATTTCACAACTTTTCCAGCAAAAATCAGTGTGCCCCCTTTCAACGTCCAACTGAAAACAGATCCGCCCTGGTCTATATACCGTTTACATTGTATTGAGATAGTTGTGTTGTTGGCAATCATATGTATCTGACAAACATGGTTGCCAACAGATGCAGTCTCAAAGTATCGATGCTTAATTAAATATAAAAGCTGTTATGAATTAAGATAATCTCAGAAATGTTATTTTCCCCATGAAAACTGAAGGAAAAATCGATGAAAACACATTTGAAGCAGTTGTTTGCATTCACACCTGTTTGAATTCGATTTATTTTTCTTTCAAAGGACACACTTTTCTTAGGAGCGGTGCATTTTCAACAGATTGATGAAAATGAAAATATCAATTAGTGACATCTATTGCATATGCTAACATCGATTGTTATAGGCAATTTACACTGCCTTGGAAATACGTATTTGTGACGCATTTAGAAATGCATCGGACCGTTTACATTCCAATGAGATGGTTCCGTTTGTCAGATACACATGTTTAACAGTTGCGGTTTGAAGATAGTAGATGCCTTATTCATTATAATAGCTCTCATGAATGAAGATTATCGCAAGAATGTCATTGTTTCTCTTGAAATCCCAAGAAAAAGTCGATGTCAAATGTATTTTTGAAGCATTTCTTTGCATTCTGTTTGAATTCTACTTATTTTTCCTGGAGTGAACATACTTTTTTTTAGAAGCACTGCATTTCCTAGACATATTGTGTCAAACAGGGTGGTGAATATATATAATATCGTTTACAACCTTGTTTTGATTCGTGATTTTGTCTAAATGACGTTCTGGAGGTGATTTGGAAAGGCATAGAAAAATACATAGCTTTGAACCCAATAATAGTCAAAATCACAAATGGAGCCAAAACTATGTAGTTTTGTGGAGGTGTAAATTGGTTATTGGTCAATTACGTTACTCTTCCTTCTCCCAAGTAGCTCTACGTAGCTTTAACATAAAACCTTCCCCTGGGTGAAACGGAAGTTTTTTTTCTTTGGCTTTCAAGGTGAGAACATTTTACCAGCAAGACAATAAAATACGTAAAATACTAGTACTTTAAACAATTGAATTTTTCTTGTTTTTGGCAGAAATACATCGTATACACAATGTCTACAAGTTGGTATTATTATACACCGTACATTTCTAAGGAAATGTAGTTTCAGCAGACCGTTAAAATGCCCAGTTTGTGGAAAACCGTTGAATCGAGGGCACAAAATATCAGAGTTGAGCGAATCGCGGTTGCTAAAAAAATAGAGCGAAAGAACAAGTGTGAATGCTTTAGAATTGAAACATAATAAAGCCAAAAGGTTTAGAAGTTGTGGAGAAGCATATTTGAGTGGGAAAGGATCATTAAAAGCATGGGAAAAAAGCTTGCGTAGCAGTAAGTAGAATAACCTTTTAAGTGTTTCAAGTTCCAGATTATAAATGCAAGCTCAATTTCTACAGAAGAAATCAAAAGGGGAATTCCAAAAACTTTATGCAATGAACTACAATGATCAAACTCTTTACTTATCATCATTACTGCAGGTAAGAAAATCAACAAGAAGGATTCACGATGAACGCCCCTCGAGACGTCATATAACTATCGATTATTGTCTTACCCACAACAACGAGTATGCCAAAAGTTTCGTTCTCTCTTCCAAACAACACAAGTTTTATCACAAAAGATTAAAATAAATGAAAATCTTGAGGATAAGCGAAGAGTTCATTCAAATCGACCTCGTATGGTTACTGACGATGAAGAACATACTGTCCGTGAGTATACCAAATGTTTTCCAGCTGAAATGAGCCACTGTAGCCGTAACGTAAACCAAAATACTGTTTCTTTTCAAATTGGTCACTGAGCAGAATGTAGGGAAAAGTACTCAATTCGAGTTTAAAAATTCAAAGCTATCGAGAATTATTCAATGCTCACTTCAAATTGCGGTTTTGAGTTCCTAGGTCAGATATCTGCAAATGTTGCGATAGATTGTACTTAGAAACGGTATCCACTGAAGAAAAGCACAAAATAAAAGCTTTTGAAAATGAAGCTGAACTTCATCATCGCAGGACTTAAAAAGCTTATGCTACATTCAAATCTGATGGAGAATTCGCTAGAGAAAATGAAAACATATTGGTTATTCATTTAGATTTACAGCAAGTTATATTTACACCTAGTTTAAGCCATTCAGATGTTTATTATCCACGAAAATATTGAAATTATAATCTTTCAATTTATAATATGAAGAAAGAAAATTCTGAAATGTATTTTTGCCGAGAAAGTATTGAACGTGGATCTATGAAAATTGCATCATTCATTTACAGACCAACATATGCGGCTAACAAAATAACAGCTGGAGAACAAATATTTTTCAGAAACTTAATCTAAAATTTATGGTATCCCATACTAGGTTTTTACCATGTGATCGTGATTTTGTAACTATAGAGATATATAAGAAAAACTATTCAAATTATGTCCCTTAATAAAATATTCAGTTATGAAGTTTTTGAAATGTGACTAAAGTAATTTTGAGGATTTCATTAAGTTAGTTTCAAGGCTAAATAACGGCCAAAACTTTAACATAACAGGTCAACTATAGCTTCAAATATGTTTCATAGTCCATATACCATTACTGTCTAAAAAATACAAAGTATTATGGAGTCGCGGATTACTTGGGTAATCATTGAAAAGAAAC
This sequence comes from Oxycera nigricornis, assembly GCA_963942545.1. NCBI lineage: Eukaryota > Metazoa > Arthropoda > Insecta > Diptera > Stratiomyidae > Oxycera > Oxycera nigricornis. Next base: position 6,376,043 of record OZ012659.1, read on the forward strand.
GACAAAACGCTGAAATTCCAAACATTTCTTTTATTTGCCATGGCTCGAGATAAATCTGTTAAAATTAAAGTTGAAAAGTTCAAGGACCTTCAAAATGTGTGCCAATACTTGGCGGAAAATCAAAAACGATTTTATTTAAACATATTAAGTGAATAAACAAGAAGTTTCTTGAATAATATTATTGACACACTATAACTGATAATGAGTTCAATCTGGCTCATAATGAGCTGGCGGTAAGTAAACAGAAGCTGTCATTATAAGTCGCAAGTGCCATCTATGGGCAGAGCAAATGAACTAGGTGAAATTTTACTTGTCAATTCGACATATGGCACCAAATTTCGAACAATTTGAAGGTTATTACCATCGGGATACTATTCATTGGCTGTATAAGTGTGTACCCGATGTTTTCGGCACGGAAGTAAATCAATTTGTAGTTGTTTTTCACCTTTTACAAGTTTTAATGACAGAATTGTCAATTACAATGAGTATTGTATCACTATCTGATTAGAATCAAGCTCATAATAAGCTGCGAGCCCATAATCAATTTTAGTGTGTCGGCTCGGCAGTATAAATATACTGGCGGGCAAAATCGAACCGTCACCTCCTCGTGGTGCCCGCTGGATACCCAACTAACGACGGTAGTGGCGAGTGTGGGACGCCATATTCCTGCTTACCAGCGTGGGGCTAGCAACCCTGCCTGGCATTACCCAATTGCTACGAACCCTGAAACACGGCCTCTGATTGGATTGGATAAACGGCAACGAAAAACGGACTACTCTATTGGATCTTGGAACGTTCGAACACTCAATACAACAGGATCACTGCGAGAACTTCTCAAGGAAGCCTCGACATACAATATTAACATCCTGGCGGTCCAAGAAACGAAATGGTTGGCAATGAATTAAGTGACTTAAGATCGCATTCAATATTCACAAGCGGCAAACCAACCGGAAACAAGGAATTCGGAGTCGCCTTCGTTGTAGCATCTTCATTTAAACATCTCATAACTGACTTCAAATCGGTGAATGAACGATTATGTGGGTGCGTGTCAGTTGACCTTTCACGAAACATAGATGCCTGTTATTATACATTCGTTGTTTTGTCCGAGAAATGATTCTTCGTAAATTCATTTATTTTTTCCTCCTTAACATTTGATTTACATGAAGACCTTGTCTACAGCCAATGTTTCCATAGAAAAACATTTATTCCATGTAAGGCTGAATTTTTTATGATTCTGTCGAAATTTACACCCCCACCTCCAAATATTCCCACTGTGCACATTATTTAAAATACAAAACGAAGCCCAAGGTTGAAATCTTCAGAAAAGTATTTAAATATTTAAATAAAAATCATTTAGTATGTTTATGAAAATTGTTTCGGAAATTATTTGTGGGGAAGTAAAGAAAATAATAAAACTTGCTTGTTTAAATTCTTGCCTTCTTGTTTTTGTTTAGTTTCTACGAATTTCCTAATGGATCTCAACTTGATTTATTATTTATTATTTGAAAATAATGTTTAGAATAATTAATAAATGCTTCAAAATTTGATAGATCTTCCTTAAGGACGGGATAGCCAGGATACATCATGTCTAATTATTGCGATCTTTCGATTACACCTAAAAAAATTGAGTCTTAGTACGAAAAAATCGATCTAACATCTAAAAATATGTCTCTACAATTTTCCGGTTATATGTTTTGAGCAGAATCGTTTTTAAAAAGGCCGGCAGCGCGATTTCTAGGAGGGGCTTTAAGGATTTTTCAATAGATGATAAAAATATCGGTTTCAGATTCTAATTGGATGGGAAATAGTTTTTTCTCCATGTTTGGTGATATTTTCATAACAAAAATCAATGACATGAAATAGTGAATGTAAATAGATCTCACGTCATGTTTCGATGTATTGGCAAATAAACTAGAATATAACATTAACATGGAATGAACGTAAACTTATGTATGGAATTACTGAGCAGTGGAGCACAGAAGAGGAATGATAATGGTTTTGTAGTTCAATATGATTTACATTCAAACACTCATCATTTTAAGACTTGAAATCGTACGACTTACAGTATTAGGGATATGACTTTAATAACGCAGTGAAATGAAACATTAGACTACGAAACGTTGCTCAACTGGCTAAAAATGTGAAATATCACGTTCACCATATCAAGATGGCATTTAATCCTTTAGACAGTATTGCGATGTGACAACTTAAAATTTTCCAATTTTTTATTGGCTGTGTTTGTTTTATTTTGAAAGTGAAATATACTGAGTGTACTGTAAAACTTGTAGACCGAAATTCAAAGTATCTGCGAATTTATAACCCATAAAAGAGAACGAGTCGTGCTAATGCTTCACTAGACACCTATCTGCTGCTACTGTCGTGCTGAGCAAAAAGAATGCATTTCCATTCAATTAGTTTCAAGTTATTTCACTTTTCTTATTCCGCCTAGCCTGTCCAAATGTTTCCTACAGAAAAAACATTTAATGTAAGTTTCCTATGAAAAATCTGCTACTAAATCTTTAAACGAGTTTCTCTCAAAACTATTTTTTCGATTGGCGGGATTCAAAACCGAAATTCTAATCAACCGATCGGACTATAATTTTTTTAACGTTATTCTACACACAAATGGTTATCGTTGGAACTGGAAACCGATTTTTTATTGGTAATTTCTTGCTCTTCCCTGGATTTTCAGCAAAACTTATAACACTTTTTCTAGATCTCGGTTGTTTAACGTTCGCATAATTGATTAAAAAGATTACTTTAACTGTTCCTTTAAAACGTTATTTTTATTTTGAGTTTTTTCACATATACGTATTTCGGGAGTAATTGTTCATCCTTCTTCAGTGTATAAACTAACTTTTGTACAAAGAAAACCCTAACTTATATATTGAAAAGTATAAGCTAATATCAAACACACGAATAAATATATACCCTAACAATTTCACAAAAGGATAATTTAATTGGTTTCAGGTAATTAGCCGTAAGAGGGTAGACTGGCAATTACCCGTGTCCTCGTTCAACCTCAGCTTTTCCGGCTGCCTCAATATCCACATCGACTCATATGCGTCTAATCTACTTGTCCCTGCTACCTCCTTCAACACTTCGAGGTCATCCCATATTATGTTATGTCCTTCACTTTTGATGTGTCTAGCTACTGTGGATTTTAACGTTTCCGTTTTTTTTGTATCTGGCTAATTGTGCTTCTCGTATGTGTTCGTTGAATCTCGTCCTCACCGATCGTTTTGTTTGTCCGATGTACGTTTTATTGCACTCCGAACAAGCTATCCTATAAATGCCACTCATCTTGTGTTTCTCCTTCCTGTCTGTAACCGAGGCCAACATCGATCTTATTTGCGAACTTTTGCTACTTGGAGCCCCGATGATGTTTTCGCATTTGAGGATCTTACTTACTTTCATCCATATTTTGGAGTATGTCATTGGAGCTCTCCACACTGCTTCTCGTTCCGCTTCCTGTTTGAAGAGTGTTGTTAATTTATTTCTCTTGAACTTACCTATTTTCCTTTTGATGATAGCTAAAATTTCGGATTCTCGGTATCCATTTATTTTGGCTGTGTCCAAAATATATTTCTTCTCCCTTTCAAACCTCTCATTAGTTAGTTTATACACTGAAGAAGGGTGAACAATTACTACCGAAATACGTATATGTGAAAAAACTCAAAATAAAAATAACGTTTTAAAGGAACAGTTAAAGTAATCTTTTTAATCACTTATAACACATTTTTTTCACAAGTCCACCATTTTTACAATTGCTGATGTGTATATGTCCACATTGACCTCGAAAACTAAAACAAACATATAATGAAATTGACTAAATGAATAAAAACTTAAGAAAACATTTGTAAGATTCTGCTTCACTTTGTGAAGAAAACAAAACGCATTTGTAAAGTAAATTGCAGCCTCATTTACATTGGAAACGTTTTTTGGGCTTAAAATCTGCTAACGATCCTTGCAAATCAGCTTTTCAGTCAACACAAATTCTTTCGAAACACTATACTGTGTCTTCTTTGTAAATTTGTTAGCCAACCCTCAAAAGTAGCAAAACTTTCAATCCCAAGGCGATGCGATTTGGCCGTTTTGTTAACCCGATCCCGAACGTGAATGTTTGATGCTCTACGTTCAAGTATCTACTTCTGTAATTTTTTACATCACAAATAGCCTTAACTATGATTTAAAAAAACGACTTTCCCATAATCGAAGTATAAAATGCGATGAAAAACAGTGTCGCTTTTGAAATCGCTTTGAATTAATTACTGAGTGTTTAAATCTACGGAATTCGAATTATAAAGTTTTGGAAGAAATTCGCTACAGTTTTCTTCCAATTAATAAGAAACCGAAATGTATGATTTTTCCCGATTTATCTAGGTATTATGAATTATTGAATATTTTTGAATTATCGTTGATTGAACAATGAACGGTCGTTCAGATATTGATAATATATCTTCAATTTGATGATTCAGCCACCTAAAAGATGCGAAAGAAGCAGATAAAGCGGCTGCAGTATCATTGATAATAAATTCCCAAAGAAATTTTCTTTAGGATCACATTAGTGCATTGATGAAATGTTGGTTGCTTTTCGCTGAAAGTGTGATCGACATGCCATCCAAACCCAATATATAGTATGTGTAAAGATTGAAAATAATGTGCATGATGGGTGCACGAAAACATTTTGTATTCAACGCGTACCTTTATTTGAGGAAAAACAGTGATCGACCGTGAGACTTATTAATTAATCCTGTTTACAAATCAAATAGTATTTGGGCTACCTATAATTATTGTACATCGGTGAAGTTAGCAAGAGAATTAAAACAAAAGTGCCTGACTTATATGGGAACAATGAAAAATATATAAAGAAACTCCAACCGAATAAAAAGCGTATCTAAAAAATCTCGTTTATACGAGTTTCCAGGGGATCATATTACTCTTTTAAAATATGTTTCAATAAGAATAGAACGGTGCTTTTGCTATCTACGATGCACGACGCAAGGATAAAAGTCGATGCAGCTCTTCCTGGTTTATCAGTTTTTACGATTCGAATAAGGCGGTGTGGATCCAAATAGGCGCAGCAGGAGATGACTAATCGAAGTATTTAATGCCTCATATCTATATGCCCTAATAACAAAGCGAATTGTTTCTTTTTTGTTACTTATTTGCAGTAAACCCGTTATAAGTTTGTAAACTAATTCTTGAGTAATTTTCACGAGATGTCTCCGGTAGCGGCATAAAAAAAATCCTGCCTTTTGAAGATTAAATAAGTTTGAGCCATTCAAGAAGGCTACAAAGAGGCTTTGCACAAAACTTACGTCTTGGATATAAGATCTTACCATTTATTTATAGCGGTACAGTTCGTAAAACATGCATTATACTCTGATGAAGCTAACAGTGAGCTCCGCTAACTATTTTTAACGTTGTTTGCGTGATTCTACTTAATTTAGTTTGTTCATTCCTTACCTTCCTTCGTTGAACCACGCAGAACGCAGGCGTTAGAAAATCGTCCGCACAGCCACTTGTACTTGTACATGCGATCGTGGTGGCCTTTGTATCACATACGGCATCAGTCATTTAGCAATTTCCATTCTAATTGATTGCCGCTGCTTTGTAAATGCATTTGCGAATATCCTTGTATCCGTCACTAGCTGTTGAAAACCCCAGCAGCATCATTTCCGAATGTAATCCAACAACGCACCGAGAGAATTTTACTGCGTAAACTGTCAAAACGCAAGACGTTTTGCGCGCCAAAATACTCAGCAAAGCAGTCATTCAGCAGATGTCACTAACTGTTCTACTTGTAGGTATAACACTTGCTTTTTGATGGCGGTTTCAAAATAAATCATCTTGTTCTCGAAGGGATTGCAAAAAGTACCCTCCGAACATAGCATTTCAAGAATGGAATGTGCCGAGAATCGTGCCCTCAATATATTCTTCTTCCTTCTTAAATATAGCAAGCAAGCAAGTATAGTATTCGCATATCGCTAACAATATAAAAAATAGGTCTTCAAATTCGGTCGTGTAGTGCTTTACTTCAAAAATGCGCAACGGCAGATTAACGCTTAGTTAAAAAACGATATTTTGCATTCGGAAACTACCGAGCCATGAAAGAATGCTTCTCAGCAATTTCAATCGGAGCACACCCTTTACTCAGCATCGAAAAAGAACAAGATACATGTGCCATTCATTGTCACATGCGAACTGAAAGATGTTGGCGCGAAATATTGCACGAGTATTTAAAATGTTCAATTAGAAGCTAATGTGAAATACACTTGAATCTTTTTCGTTTCCAGAACCTAATTTTTCCAAAGGTGAAGGCAAATGCATCCGTTTGTAGCGTTTGTCCGCCGAAAAGAGGCTACGGCGACGACCCGTCGAAGATGGAAAAAAGTAAGTTGACGGAGTTTTGCGTTGCAAAGAATGTTCGAATAAACAAAAGATCCCGTCTTAAGGTATAAATCAAGTGAACTTGCTGGGGAGAGTGGGGGCGGATCCTCAGCAAAGAGGCAGTGAAGGACATCCTGTGGTGACGTTTTCGTTGGCAACGCACTCCAACTACAAGTAAGAAAAAGATGATATTAGTAGCAATCTTACGAAATATCTCATATCTTTTCATTCCCAACTGAAGTTTAGATGTATTTTTGAATTTCTGGAGGAGAAATGATTCAGGTGGAGTCCACATCGTTCATTGTGTGAACTCTCGTCTTTCGAATTCTCAATTATATGATTGCTAAACTCAAATTTATGCAATAATATTTGCTTCCACGTCCTTGATTTAAGGCAGCATCAGAAGCCATTCCAATCGTCCTAAGCTTTGCTTCATAATTGCAGATACGAGAGTGGGGATTGGGCCCAGAGAACGGAGTGGCACCGCATCGTTGTTTTCAAACCTCAACTGAGGGAGGCAGTGCTGGAATACCTCAAGAAGGGGCAGAGGACCATGGTGCAAGGCAAGATCACATACGGCGAGATAACCGACAAAGAAGGCAAAGCCCGCGTGAGCACGAGTATAATTGCCGACGACGTAATATTCTTTAGGGACAAGCCTTAATATCAATCCCTCGTGCATTTGATTTCATAGATTTACGACTGGAAAGTAAAATACGTTTTCTTGTAACGAATTATTTGAGTGTGAATACAAATTATTATTTTATTGTTAAAGCCTTTCTGATGATGTTCCCCAAAAATACAACAAGCCGGCTTGAATGTGTCAAAAGCTGCTTAGGTAGTTTGGCGAGTGCATCCCTCTTCTACCTACATTGGAAGTGATAATATAACATGGCGAAAACTGTAAGCTGACAAACCTACATCAGTCGGACCGGAAGTACTGTCGACTGGAATCGAGGAGGTGGGCCTGCAGAAAAACTGAAACATTCAAGAGTAGTGCAACATCGAATCAGATTTTCGAACGTGCTTTACCTGATCGCGTATAACTGTGTTGCGGTGGTCGACCTCATTATTGAATAGGCCAAATCTTTTCCTCTTAAAAACAGGTTCCACGAAGGATCGGTTTGTGGATGGGTCACTGGTTTCTGCATCACTGCACGGTGACGGAGTCAGTTGCCTCTTGTTTCGCGCTGATTTTGGAGTTGGACAACATAGATTTTCCTTTTGAGCTGACAGTTGATTCTCCAAGACTTTTATCTGTGCTTCCAGCTGTTCGGAGGTAAAACAATCAGGCAGTGCAACGAGGTGCGAATAGAGCTCACCTTCGAATTCCTCTCCAACTGCACTTTGAGGTTCTTTTGAAATTGTAACATTTCTTGATGCCTTACTTTCGATATAGCTGCAGAGTTTTCTCTCTCGTTCATTAGTTCAGCGCTAAACTTCTCCCTCATGTTCTGATATAAAGCCAATGCAAGGGACTAAAATTTTAATTGAGATGGACAATTACCTCTATCGCCAGCATTAAATGATCCTTTTCGTTGCTCCAATCGTCCTGCTTTTGATTGTACTGCGCACGTAATGTTTGAAGCTCGGTTTGAGCTGAGTTGTCGGGTTTAAAGGCCTGCAACTTATTCAATGAAAAAAAGGTGCAGATTGCGTAGCTTACACGAGCATCTTACCTCAATCTTCCTTTTAGCCTCGGCCAGCAACTCTTGATCTTTGCAGTGTGTTTCCATAGAGCTGACTATTCTCTCATCCTGCTGACGAATTATTTCCCGGAGCTTCAATATTTCCGCCTCACGATAGTTGTCTGAAGTGATTGTTTGCGGTAAATATCGTGTATGCATGGCTGTATACGTACCTTCCTTCTGATATTGCTGCATCTTTTCGGTTAATTCTTGAAAAGAGGCTTCATATTCACTCCTTACGGCGTCTAAGGCGGAAACGACTTCGTCACGATTTGTTTCCAAATTCATAATGAAATCGACCAAACTATTCTGATGTATTCGAACGTTTTTCAAGTGCTCAGTACTTTGCTGATTGCTAAATCAATAATAAGGGTCCGTGAGCATATTAGTTTCAGGCTAAATAACTGCTAACTATAACTATAAAAAACAGGTTTGATGAGATTTGGTTACAGGTTAAACTCTTTTTCAAGAGACAAACAAGAGACAAATGAAATAAAGTGCAGATGACTTGAAAATAATCTGAGGATAACATACAAAAATGTGACGGAAATCTTATTGGCAGTGATTTCGAGCGGAATCGAATAGTCACTAGCAGACGCGGCCGTCGGATTATGACTAAAATTGAAAATGTGCATGTTTTTTTTATTAAAGCAGAGTACAACAAATACAAAGTTGAATAAGTAAATATAGCAGTTTTGGAATTGTATTTAAAAACTGAAAGCTTGTCATAAAATTTAGTGAAATTCTAATCTATTCGAGGAGCGAATCTCGGAAGCATTTCCACATATGATCGGCCCAGGGAGCTATCTAAGACCAAGATCCTCGCAACAATCTACAAAATGCATGCGGGGTTTCGTACTTACATGAGTAAAAGAGTGTTCGTCGTTTCTGTTTTCCTCTCGAGCTCATTTTGCAGCAAAGTTTGCTGGTTTTTACTTTTGGTGAGATACTGCCACAATTGAGCGATTTCTTCCTGAAGTTGAAGTTTCTCGTTTTGTAAAATGGCAACTTTCGAAGATGAAACCATCAGTTCGCCAGGGTCTGCAAGCTCACAATGTCCCTTAGACGATTCATCAAGTATTTGCGCGAAGCTCTCGCCATCCATTTTTTGTTGGCTATCAGTCATACTTGTGCTGTTGCACTTTTCAATACTTTCGGCTAGAATTCCGACTGTATGCTGTCTGTAAATATGCTAAACTTGAGACGATGCCTTTGTAGTGCGGTAGGTAGTTCTTACCTTAGCGGAAACGGCTTTTCGAGTGCTTTGTGGAAACGAAAATCAGAGACGATTTGTTTGGCTGGCCAATTTGCTTGGAACAGGAAGCAATTCGAATCAAAAGAGCGTGTGTTTCGAATCCGTTGAACTGTAGTTGAAAATTCCTAAAAGAATGTTCTGGTGGGGTGGGGAGAGAATTCGAATGATCTGGTGTCTGTCAAGAGTTAATAGATGTTGCAACATTTGCTATCAGCGAGAGCTCAAACCGCGTTTGCGAGGCACTTTGCAGCAGCGAAATTCACTGCGCATTCCAGAGACGCACTGTGTAGTGGTTGCTTTCGCTGCACATTCCCGAGACGCATTTTGCATTGGTTGGTTTCGCCGCGCTTTTTTGAATCCAATTTGACTTCATAACAAGAAAACCTAACAAACAACGCCCAAATGTGGCGTTTCGTTTCCATTTGAAAAATACGTCGGAGTATCCGTTACACATATTAAACTCAAATAGTAATTCATAAAATTGATGACATACTATTATCCTTGATGAATCCAAACTCTTCACAGCTCCCTATCGACGACCTGCTTGTTAGTTACGTAAGATTTTCGCTTCTAGCGACGTTTTTGCATCCCTGCGAAAAGGAGATAATCGAGATTCTTTCATTAGATATCAAAAAATGTTGGCATTACGCAAAAAAACTGTCAAACTATTAAAGAAACATATTTTCAGTGATTTGTTGTACAATAAATGGTTTCCGATTTACAGCGCGTCAAATAATACCAATTTGTGCACGTGTCACACATTTCCAAATTCATTTTTGGATATCCACGTGATGCGTCATCGAAACAGGTTTTTGACATGTATCTTTGTTTGGAATTGCATGGCGATTGGCAAATCAGACACTATTAATCGTACATTAAAACACTCCGAGTAAGTTTCATGGATAATTTAACGCTCTATAATTTTGATGCCAGGATTTTTTCGTTAAAGGAATACTTTTTGCATTATAATGAAGACAAATCAGTTTATAAAAACTGGGCTTCGGACTATCGATTTTACAAAAACCTTTATTGCTCAAAAACGATAGTCAATTTAGTTATAAACCAAACGTAATACATAATTACGTAACCAACGTAATATATAATTTTTTCGTAGAATCAATAGTTTTTTTTTAGATAATCGCAAAAAACTTTACTTCAAGATGGAAGCTAACGCTGAAAAGGTTAACTTTTTGATTTTAGATTCACTGGACATTCTTCTACCAACTAAAAAGAAATTAATTAATTAATTGTGACTTGTGTGACGTGTGGTACGCGTACTTCATTTCTCTTCTATGGCGTTTACCTAAACACCGATATTGGCTAACAATCTTCAAGGGAAGGACAGACCTCCTTGAATAATTCTCGCATCTAGTGAGAATTTTTGCAATGGGAGATAGTCTTCGATTCGTCTTCGTCCTTGTCGGTGAAACTAGTTCGAGCGTTTGTTGAATATTGAATATGGAAGCCCAAAGTCTCCACAAACAGCACACATTTCTACAAAAATCTCAAGAGGTCTTTTGCGTCATCGTCATCTTAGGCGAGTCGCTTCATAAGACATAGCAATATTTCGGAATCTACTAATGAGCTTATCAAGTTGTAACTTGCTTGTAACTATTGATAAGAAAGTACTCAATTATCACTAATTGCTTAAATAATTCATTGCAACCTAGGTTGAGTACTTTTCAGCCTTTGCCGTCGATAAAACTCAGATTTATATTGTCGGGCAACTTCTGCTGAGGATTTCGCAATACAGGATTCTGTTCGGTGGGATCGCACAATCTATTTTAGTTGCCCGTGACGACTGTGACGCTTATTATTGATAAAAACTTTAAATATTTTTGGAGATAAAAGCATCAACATGTTTATTAACTACTATGGCTTGCTCTTAAGGTTTTTAACAATCACTATCAATTTTTGATTGAACCATTACGACCAATAGGAAATAGCGCATTTTTTACAGTCTTAAATCAGCTAATCCCTATTTGTAAACAAATCAAGTAGCTAGCAGGATTTTTTGTTTCAAATTAATTAAAAAGTTTTGCAAGCACTTTAATATTCACAGCAAATTATTAAATTGTTCCTTATTTTGCTTCACCTGAAGAAATTGAAGAGCATTTGTCTAATCCTTTTCGATTGATAAGCTACTTCGAAAACAGGAAGAGAATTTGTTGCTATCTATGAACTTCCAAAGTCTGAGGCGAGATTACCACAATTGTTGATAAGTATTTCATAATATGGCTTTCTTGCTTATTATGATTCTAGCAAATCATTATTTATATTAAAAGCTTCGGTTTGTTCTCAAATAATATCTACATATATTCTCGGCACGTTCGGTCAGTAATTGCGCAACTATGGATCCGCTTGGGCTGACTTTTGCACTCACTGCCTTTGCAGGCTTTTTAGTTTATTATTTCCTAGTGTCTAATTTCAATTATTGGAAGAAACGTGGAGTCGATGGGCCCAAACCGAAACCTCTATTTGGAAACATGCCAAGTGCGGTAACGCAGTCGCGTAGTATGCTCTACGATATCGAAGATATTTACCGGTAATATACTTCACTCATGTGACACCGTGAAGCTTTGTAATTAGTGTTTCATGTGCGAAGCTCACGGATATTTTGTGATCTATTCGACAGGGAATACAAGAATAGAGAGAGGTTTGTCGGCATCTTCAGTATGCGATCGCCACAGCTTTTGGTAATCGACCCAAAACTAGTACAGGAAATATATGTGAGCAATTTCAAGAACTTCCACGATAATGAGTTCAGCAAATGGGTGAGTTGTTGCGATTAAATCAAGGTGGGAATATTGTTGCTACCTGCCAGACTATTTTTGTTGTTATAAGTAGTTGTTTTTATTTTAATTCTGAATATACCAAGTCTGCCTGCAAACTATAATTCATCACACAAATCACACACGGTAGCAAACTGGCCGATACCTACGCTATCGATATCTTCGAGCTATTAATTTTAGCTTTGAAGAAACATAAATTATTTGAATCGATCTTGAATCCAAATCACGACACTACATGTATATATAGATAAAGCCTATACTTACTATATGTGTTTTGTGTATACCTACTATATGTGTGAACGTGAGAATTTGATCATGGACCTTGATCCTTTGTAAACTTTTGCCAAAATGTTGGGATTTTTATAAATCTTCTCATTTTTTTAGAGAGATGGTTAATATATATACCCGATTAAAATTTCGAATACTCAAGATACCAGTCCACTTTAGAAGGCGAAAAAGACCATTTTTCAAAAACTTGTTTCTCAGATACTTCATTATATGTTGACATGAATCTTTTTTAATAGTATTATTTCATATTTGAATAATACAAAAAAAAATATTTTTTTTTATTCATTATTCTGATTTATAGAAGGCGCTGAAATTAAGCCCTGAAAAAATCGTTACTCCACGGCAGAGAGATAATCCATGGATTGGTAGATCTGAAACAAAAAATTAACGGCACTTTAAAAAGCAAGGTCTCTCCCACCGTAATCCGCCATCGTTTTCAAAAATAAATCAATTAAAATAAATATGGCGGACTTGTGAAAAAATGACATAAATCAACGCCTTTTCCGTAGTTTTTTAACGCCGAAAATTTATTTCTTCAATTTTGTGCTTATATTCTGGTAGATTACGGTGTAATATTCTCTAACAAATTTTTTGAAAATCGTTTCAGTAGATCCAGAGATTATCTCTCTGTCGTGTTAAAAAACGTTGTTTTGCGAAAAACGTATTCAAAGTTGCAAATATGCAATAACGACACAAACATAATAGATATAGGAGAAAGCGGAATTTTAGAGAAGGGGAATGAAACAGACGCTACACGGCCGACAGCTGATCGAACATCTGCAAAGAGCCGAAAACGCGCACACACTCAAAGCGGCTATTTATATATTAAACTTTAGAGTTTCGAAAAATATTTCTGGAGGTCATTTTTAAAAATCTAGCGAGTCGAAAAATGTAATAAAAAATATCAATTTTTTGAAATTTATAAAGTGGACTAGTACCTTAAAGGACGATGGTCTACTAGGTAATATTAAAGTTCGTATGCGTTTCGCAGCGACTTAACGATCCTTCAATGCAGACCGCCATTTTAAATGTAAAATAAAATTAGCATAACATTTAAGATTCGACTGCTATGAAACTTGCTTGGTATTTCATTATAACAGTTTCTATCAGTCAAGGTTTTGACTATTTTTCGAGGGATTTGTCATCACTTCATTGAAAAGACATTGTAACAATGCGGAATAAATCAAATCTCTTTCCTAAAAAACCAACTGCAATAACGATTCCACATATGTAAAACGTTTGATTCTATTTCAAAATTTAAATTATGCTTCAATATTTAAATTTTTCAAAAGGCTGCCAAATAAACTGGCATTTTTTCAAAAAATAAGGGATGGTCAATTATTTTAATTAAGCTTCTAATACTTTAAGGAGTAACATCATTTTGCCGCTTGGAAAACTGGATATTAGAAAAAATATAAATAAAAAAATTGACGCAGCTACAGAATAGAGAAAATAATTTTTATTTAACACAAATTCATTAAAGCTATGTCAACAAATTAAAAAATAAAAAAAAATATTTTTGGGAATGTAAGCAGTCAAATAATAGTATTTCCTAATAATTTTTAAAGTGCTTGCCGATGGTGTACACTCCTCTTCTATCAGGAATCAAGTTTTAGATGATACTATAAAAAATTTGCCGCATGAATTTCACCAAATTTTTTAAAGAAAATCTCAAGATATCTTGTCCATCAATTTGGAAAAAAAAATTGTTTTGAGAAACGCAAAAGAAAAAATACCATGTCAGCGTCTTAAAACCAAATATTTTTTAAAAATTACATTCAATCATCGATTATTGGCCCGTGCATTAGATCTTTTCAGATCCTTCAGTTCCTTTTGAGCAGCGCTTTTCAACTTTCTGGTTCCTACTGTATTCTGTTATGCTCTCATGTTGGCTAGAAATATTCGCTAGGTAAACTAGTTTTCGCAGCATCATGCCGGGGCCGATTGTGAGCTTTAATAATTGCACCATTTTTAAATTACTAGTATATCCAACTTTAAATATACAATTTTTATATTATATTCGACCTTAAATATACTAGCTGCTGTCTCAAAAAATTTCGTCACTGAAATACACTTCTAGAGCCATGAACCAAATGGCAGCGCTTAGATTTTCGTTGTTATTCTGGGTGTGACATTCTAAACAGCCTTTTAACAAATCCGCATTGATAACCTCTTGGTATATTGGTTTGATTACTTTTTGGACAGCTTCAGGAACAGGATTTGAATGTTTTTCGGGATCGATAGCTCTTGAGACCTTCACCTTCTGATACGAACACCAGGTATCTTCACCGGACGGGCGCTACTTGTGATGGAAATAACATAAATTTTGAAATAGTTAGGCGTTTTGAATATTCTTAAAAGTATAAACAATAAATCTAGTAAAAATGAAAATTTGAAGGTGTTGTAACCCCTTAATTAGAATCTATTAAGAATGTTATATTTCATTAATTTTAACAATCAATTCTTTATTAATCTGAATCAATTAATAACAGATCAACAAGGATGTCGATACAATTTTGGGAAGAAATCCGTTCTTTCTCAGAGGACAAGAATGGAAAGAAAAACGAGCAGAAATCACACCAGCATTAACAACAAATAGGGTAAACTAGCTGCTTATTTTTCGCTCCTGATGTACATATGTTATATTGTTTATGCTACTTTTGATATTCATTGCAGATCAAGGCTAGTTATCCTGTTATGCAAGAAGTATGTAAAAAGATGACAAGTTATCTAGAGAAGGAGACGAAAATTCCAAACAAAGATGGAATCAACGCAAGAGAGGTTTGTTAAAGAAAATGTTGAGTTTTTCACACTGAATATTAACTTATGTGGAGTTCTTTTTTGTGCGCGTGAAAGTGCATAATTTCGTCATTTTGGTATACTTTTAGACATCTTTTTTTATGATTTTTCCTAGCATTATTGTCGCTCGCATAATTTGATTTAAGTTCAACTAACCATTTTGGATTCTTTACATTAAAGATGTGTGGTAGATACACTATTGAAGTTGTATCGAATTGCATTTATGGTATCGAGGCAGGCGCATTTACTGGAGCCGAGTGTAAAATTCGTGAAATAGGAACGAAAATCTTCGATCAATCATACACCGTGATGTTTTATTTTATGGTTGTGCAATTGATTCCTCAAGTGTTTCGCGTTTGGAAAAAGGCGATGGTGAAAAAAGATATCATCGACTTTTTTACCAATCTAATGGAGGACGCAATTCGTCTACGCAAAGAGATGAAGAGTGATCGTGTGGACTTTTTGAATTACATACTGCAATTGCAGGAAAAGAAAAATTTATCATCGGTGGACATGGCCGCGCATACTATCACATTTTTTTTAGATGGCTATGAAACATCAAGCATTCTTATTGCGAATACTTTGCACTTGGTAAGTATCTTTACATGCCGCAGTGCTACCTTTTTGTGCATGTCTTTAATTGTCTTTAATTGCGAAACATTTCCTACTAACAGCATAAAATTAAGTCTGATGTTATATGCATATCAATCTATGCATTCTAAACGTAACTTAACTTTAAAGCAGATAGAGAGAGCACAAAAAAATGATTAAAAAAGTGGTATTTATACTTTAACACGGATTATTCCCCATAACCGTTGTCGCCATGAACGATTTCTACGGTACTTATTAGATAGATTAGGTTTACAAAACATTTATGAATAAAGTTTAGTGTCCGTTATGTCCGCCACAACTTCAGCAGCTATCATCATAAAGTTTTTCACTGGAAAAACATATGCATTCTAAACTTTCGGTACCACAGCAAAAACTTTTTACTCGTTTCAAAAGATCCTTCAATAAAGTTACCCTTCAAGAGATATTAACTTCCCAATATGTATATAGCGAAATTATTGCTTAGTCCGATAATCAGAATAAACATTTCCAACATATCTTTACGTTTCAAGATTTTTTGAGTATTTTGAAGCTATTGATAGCTTACAAAGAAAAATTTTAAATCAAAAAATAGTAAATTTAGTTTAAAAGAAAAACTCTTGAGACAATTTTTTCGTAAAATCCCCAGCAGCTAGTTGACCGACTTATTATTCTACAATCGGTGAAGAAAGAATTACCATACATCACAATTTCAGCTTTCCTCAGCCAACTCTCGGACCATTAGATGAGCAGATTGAAATCTGATCAGCCATATTTTTGTTAAGACTCCTGCAAGGTCATTTCTGTATCGCACGATATCTCGCGAACAAAATGTCGTTTTGACTTCGTTGTGGTGCCAATCGAACCGTATAAATTTTTCAGCACTTTTTTTTGATATTCATTAAAATTGGTTCAGCCGGATTTTTATTTTATGAAAAAAAGTTGATAAAAATATCTAAATAAAGACAGTAAACAATTAATATTCATAATGAATGAGTCCATGATACGAATCATACTTCCCAATTTCGCTCGGTTTCAGAAGTTTTTATCGTTATTATTATTATTGTTATGAATGTTATATATTTTGGAAATTTGGTAGTGTGATTCTCAAAATTTGCACTCGCAGTTTGTTTTCTACTGATAGTTTTTGTTTACCGAAAAATTACGATGCTCTTGAAAACTCAGCTTGTAGTTTTATGTTCTGGTAAAATATTGAATAATGGTTGGCTGGTGGACATTTTCCAAAAATTACCGGGTCATTCCTGCTTCTCAGCATGTCGGGCTGTTACCAACTAAAACAACCTTCTCTTTCAAACCAATATTTCCATAAATTTTCAGTAATTGTGCAATATTTTAAAAATTTAGTTCATAGTACTTCCCATACGATATGAATCGGTATAAGAGATATTAAAATCATAATCAATAACAAATGTAATGAAACATAATTTCAAACGGTCTGCATATGAAAAAAATATTCATTTTATTATAATTTAGATTGCAAACGATCAAGACGTTCAAAAAAAACTACGAAATGAAATCAATGATGCATTCAGCGAAGAAGGAAGCTTAACGTTTGACAAACTATCAGATTTACCATATTTGGATCAATGTCTGCACGGTAATAATCGCTTCTACTTAACAAATTAGTATTAATCATATACATATATTTTTTGATAACTAGAATCCTTGCGCTTACGTCCGCCCGCTGGCGCCAATACGAAACTTTGCACTGAAGAGTGTGAAATAACCACAGCAAAGGATAAAGTCGTAAAAATTGATGTTGACACAACAATTTTGTTACCTTTATATTCAATACATCATGATGCCGAATACTATCCAGATCCTGAAAAGTATGATCCGGAACGATTTAGTCCAGAAAATGGTGGTGTTAAAAAGTACAAGGACATGGGTGTTTTTTTGGCGTTCGGAGATGGACCGCGTACATGTTTGGGTGAGTATCTATTGGGCAGAAGTGATTTGTAATTTAAAGTTATTAAAGACTATTTCATTTCTGAGGCGACCAACATTCATTATTTAAATTTCCCAAATATCGAGACATGAAAATGTAATTTATGTTTAAATTTATTTTCATATGCAAGGAATGCGATTTGCACTTTGTCAATCCAAGGCTGCTATTGCAGGGATCATTCGCAATTGGGAAGTTACCGTCAATCCGAAAACGAAGTCTGAGTTCAAATTGGATTCGAATCCGTTTTTCACACTACCAGAAGGCGGCATTTGGTTGGACTTTAAGCGGATTACAAATTAGATACTGAAAATATCACATTATACTATAATGTAAATTACAAAAGAAGACTTTCGAGATGATAATTATTAAGGTCTTTAAATAATTTGTGTTGTATCTATGATATCGAACAAAACAGTATGATTTGAGTGACAAAACAAAATCGAAGCTAATATTAGAGAATCTGCACCAGCGATTGTTGAATTTCAATGATGATAGTAAGTATGTTTAAGGGGGTAGTACCAGTTGGAATGCTAAAAAACAGCCCAATATTCAATATTTTTTTCAGTTTCTTTATGGTATATAAATTTTAAAATTTGCATGGATGAAAAACACATTTTGAAGATTAGAAATTTTTTTTTTCATTTTTCTACTAATTTATAGTGGGCGCCAAAGTTGATGCCTTGAAAAATGCCTCGTCCCACTGCGGACAGTTAATCTCAGGAAGGAAGAATTTGAAATAAAAAAACCAAGCCTCATTTTAAAGAGGAATGTTTCTTACGTGGTAATCTACCACAATATTTTGAAAAAATTAACAAGAAAAAAATAGCGATTGTTTGAATTTATTTTTTCGAAAAAATCGCTTTTTTTCACTTTGTATCGCCTGTCCAATTTTGTTGGATTGACTTTTGGTCTATATTGTGGTAGATTACCACACAAGATACTTGAATAGAGTGGTACACCAAATTTGCACTTCTCAAATTTAAAAAAAAAACGATTTTGTGTTTTTTACATTTTTCGCTTACTTACACGTTCAAAAGTCACCTCCTAAAATATTATGTCGAAATTCTTAATAGAAAATTTTTCATAGTAGTTTTCAGCGATGCGCGTCTACGCCTCTTTGAACGCTCTTTCGCAGCTGACGAGCGCGCAGCTGTTATATGAATCCCTTCTCGAAAATACCGATTTCTTTCTTAATGTATGTGTATTGTTGACTTTCTCCTTCATTCTCAGTGTCAATTTAGTTGTGTACAAAACCAGTTATTGATAAAGCAGTGTGATAAAATCCGATTTTTCAAAAATTATCTAAGATTAAATGCAAAAAAAACATTGAACGCATTTTTCTCGAAACAACCTTTTTTCAAACGGTGCAGAGATTATCTCCAAAACTACGAAACGTATCTTAATGAAATTTTGCACAGTTTTTTGTTAAACGCTCCTACAAAGCAATTCATCTCAATTAGACCAAAAAACAAAACAAAAATGGATTTTTACTGAACGAAAATTGGGACGAAAATAGGGTCGATTTTTAAACATTTTGTCCAGGCAACCGCCATTTTTTTTTCATTTTGCCGATTTTTCACTATCGAAGGTGAATTGCCTTATGAGAGCATTAAATCTTCAAACCCTATTTGATTTTTTTTGTTTCAGATGTCCCAATTATGAGATAATCAATCCCTGCACAGGAAGGCAGTCTTTTTTTGGACTCGACTTTGACGCCATCTGTGAGCGAGATACAAAATAAAAATAAAAAAAAAGTTTTTAATCACTTGACGGTGTAGATAATGTTATGTAAAAAGATTTGTATAGATATCTAATAAAAGTGCTATGAAAAAAATTCTTAAAATCGGTTTTTTGGCCTTGAGAAGTATAATAGTACCTTAAAGTTTCGATTACCGAAAATATCGCTTACAAAGCGAAAAAGACGTGCGTGCTCAAACAATTTCTCTATTTTTGGAAATATCTTGATACAATTTTGAGACGTGATTTCTGAAGATATATTAAATTGAAAAATGAAAAATTATAACCGGTACTATCCCCTTAAACAAATACTCGAGTAAATTAAGCAATTGGGCGGCCACTTGCGAAGTTTCTCTTGCTTCGACAAGTTTGTAACGCTGTCGAGAACCTCGTCCTTTTAAATTCTATAAAGACTTTATATTTGATTTCGACATATTAACAAAACAGACAGTGTACTCATATTCAGTCTACTTCAACAAGATCATGGTGAACTCAATCAATGATGACACGCAGAAAAAATCAACCAACACAAACTTACGAGTTGAACTTGTTGTGAACGTTGTTTAAAATTGTTGCGAAACAAGATTAGAATTGCAAAAGTCATGCAGACGTATGTATATTATTTTGCTAATTGAACTAGCCATAAATATTCTGATTTGCCGCGATGGCGATGGAACTTATCTCATCACTTTCGTTTGCTATTGGTTGTAGGGGCTAGATCTGAAAATTCTGCTATTTGTAGTGTAACTAACCTTCCCCAAAGAAAGCTTTGCGATTTTACATCATTACATGCTAAAAATGAATTTTATCAAACATTCAGATTAGAACTGAAGATTGTCATAAGGATTGATTCGATACGTATCGATTTATAACGATCAGGAACTACTCTTCGAATAGATGAGTATTGGTTAAACTATGTTTACAGGGCTGTAAGATAATCAGTAAATCGTAATTCTTGCTGTTATGAATTTGTTTTACGATCGATATAATTTTATTAATTGTAGAGGAGTTCAGAGCTTCGGTTAGTCAACGATAAGGCTCCTAATTAAGATAAGATAATTGAGATTAGATTTTTATGATCTTATTTGCCAGTAGGATACATTTGCTGAAATAAACAGTTAAACAATTATTTTTACAATATACCCGAAGAGGGACAAGTGCTCCGAGTTAATTGTTATAGAGGTTCTGATAATAGTCACATCCAGAAAGTAGATTCCAGGAGGATTTCACAATGGATCCAATCACAATCACATTCACCCTTACAGCCATAATTAGTGTTTTAATTTACGTGTTCTTGGTGTTCAACTTCAATTATTGGAAGAAACGTGGTGTAGATGGACCGAAACCAAGACCACTTTTTGGCAATCTCCCAAGTACGGTGACTCAGTCAAGGAATCCTACATACGATCTTGACGATATCTATCGGTAATTGAATAAACAATGCATATACACAGAATCTCAATGTCGACTTTCTCCAATTGAATTCAAGGGAGTTTAAATCGAAAGAACGATATGCTGGAATTTTTGCACTAAGGTCGCCACAGCTTCTGATAATCGATCCGAGCCATCCACCGACTGAATCCGCAGCCGCCCAACACTGTTTTAGAGTTTAGCAAAAATTCCTGCGGCTGCTAATAATCCGATTTTAATTTTGTAAAGTGCATTTGATAGGTGAAGTGCTCTTTTATATGTGAAAAAAATTTCAAACTCTTATAAGCTTAAGTTTCTGACGTCCATCTTTTAAAAAAAAAAATTTTTAAATAAATTTAGATTGCACAATTATTATGGGCAATCTACTGAATCGAATTCGATGAAAATTTGTGTACTGTTTTATCATATTGGTAAGATTTTCTAGGTGATCTATGAAGGCCCTAGGTACATTTTAAGTGGTAAAAAACTTAAATAAGAAAAAGTTTTTCCCCTTTTTTATATTTATTGCTATTTTGCGGCAAGGGTTAAATGTTTTAAAACTTTTAAGTAATCTTATCTTGTAGAAAATTTAACTACGCAACTTTTGTTTTCACACAACTTTGCTCTAAATTGAACCGTTTTAAAGTTAGGAATGAGAAAAGTAGGAATAAAACGATTTTTTTAAACATTTCGACTTTTTTAATGTTTCCGAGGATAGGTCTATTATTGTTATACGAGTTATTCCACAGTTTTCCTGCAAAAATCAGTGTGCCTCCCTCAACGGTCAAATGTAGTCGTTTTTTCACAGATCCGCCCTGGTCTAATAGGAGAAGGCGAAAAGTTTGGTGCACTTGGTGCAATTTTAATAAATCGTATCCTATGGTTACTACAAATTTGCATACATATTTATTTAGTATGCTCACAATCAACCTTAAACTTCAATTGAAGCTTGTTCGTTGCTAGGTAAGCTCAGCTCCGCTCCCTTGCTTCAATGTCCATAGAATGTTGAGCAGCTTCCAAGGTCGCACTTATCAACATCATATGTGTAAATTGTGTTTCGGCAAAGCTTTCAATCAAATCGCAGCTTTTATTTGATGTACCGCGAGAGTACTGTTGCTTTACTCAAGATCAAGAACTTCAGCATTCGTTTGTATGGCGCTCGATTTGATAACGCAATATCAATCGCAGGGACCAATTGAAGAAGAATTACGACTTCAGAAAAATGTTGAATAATGGTCTCAAGAATCTGAATTGGTTAAAATTCCAAACAGATCGTTTTCCATACAAAGTATATTTAAATTCAGAGAATACTGATTGGATTTTGACAAATTGATCGTCAATTTTGTGTTATCCATAAGATATTAGAATGGCCCGGTTATACATATGTGTTCAATTTAAGCTCTTTTATGCTCCACAAAAATCAAAGCCAAACAAAGTGTCGCGTCGCGGGAACAGAAACAATCTGGTTGCCCATAAAGTATTGCATAATCATCATAAAACTGTCCAAAATGAAAACAAATTATCACAGAATAAACAATCACCAAAACGTTCTAAGAAACTCTGATAGAATTATTGGTGGGCAACGGTTGGAGTGGTTTTAGTTTTCAAGATAGCCTGGTATTTGAATTAGGTCATATGTATATCCAGCAACGATGCAAAGGCGCTGAGTCGCTGGGATATCGCGTTTAATCGCGCTTTTGGTTCTTGAGCTGCCAACGATAATAAAAGAAGCATAAATATGTTGAATTCTCTAGACGATAATACACAATAGGAAATAGGAATATGATGACTGATTTTCCACTTACAGTTTAGCCAGAACGTTTTGTTTTCATTTTGGAGAGTGTTATGTTGATGGGCACACAAGTCACCCGCTTGCATTCAGATTGTTTCTGTTCCCGCGACGCGACGCACGAGATCCGGATAAGGAAAGTCGGATTGTAGAGCTGATTGTAGTTAGTTAGTCCTGCCGGAGGTATTTTTTAGTATTGGTGTAAAGAAATTTGTGTTCGTTATGGTTTTTCATTTTGTTCGGTAGTGAGGTGAAAAAGTTAGTTCTGGATAGCTACAGATGTACATATATCGGAAAGTAGAGGTACTTTTGTTTTACCATTGCTATTGCATATTTGCTCAGGTTAATTTCCTGGCAGATTGGAATGGCACAGCGCAGGAGGGAGACCATGGATGGAATGGATGTTTGAACAACAACCTCAACAGTGGTTTCAGCATCGATTGCGATGGCAACAATAAAAGATAAGTAACATACGTTTAGCAACTTTCATAGTTCACTCAGCCAGGACGGGTGCTCTGCCGTCGGGTCTGAGAGGCAAGCCGCGCCGTCCCGACCGCCAAGGTGATTGCATATGTGCCCACATTGTCTTTGGTTTGGCGTCGGGACATCAGCGCGGCACAACATCCCTCGTGGAGACCCTTCGCGGCTCAGCGGCACCCGCCTTCGCACCAAGACTGCGGCTGCTAGCTCGCCCAAAAGGCCAGGGATGCGGCCGCAGTGGCACGCTGTAGTGCCAATAATCCGGCGCCCCTGCTATCAAGTCAAGGACCTTCTGTCGCGCCTTGATTGCATGAGGAAGAATTACGGTTAAAATTCAGTCAATCAAATATTTCATTCATTGATATGTAATGCGGAAGAAATGAACTTCAACAGGAAAATAATGTGACTATTTTGATTGCAATTATTAAATATTGCTAAGCTTTTGTTCGGCGTTATTCTGTAATGGAACACTTTTGGGGCTCTGAAAATATGTTTCTGCCATCAGAGAAAATTCTTCAAACTAGAACTGAGAATTGTATCTGGTATCTGCTCTTATCAAAAAGCTGTTCCGAAGCTTTGCGAGCAGAGATTTAAATATAATTCTTCGATGATCGCGTCGCGTCCGTATCAGTCGTGTTTTTAGTTGCGCTATCATGGAGCCAATAGCGATTACATTTGTCCTTACGGCGATTGTTGGTCTTTTGGGCTATGTGTTTTTAGTGTTCAATTTTAATTATTGGAAGAAACGTGGCGTGGATGGACCGAGTCCTAAAATTCTATTCGGAAACCTTCCAAACTCTTTGACCCAAAAACGAAATGTGGCTTATGATGTTGACGACATCTATAGGTAATTGAAAATAATGGCGGCTTGATGCGAACTCGTTTGAAAGTGAATCTGTATTTTGATTTATTATGAAGGGCGTATAAAAACAAGGAACGATTTACTGGGATCTTTTCACTAAGAATTCCACAATTGCTTATTACCGATCCGAAGTTGTGTCAGGAAATACTTGTTGCTAACTTCAAAAACTTTCATGATAATGAGATGGGAAGGATGGTGAGTATATATGGTTCTTAATAAGTGTTTGATATAAGCTCAAACGGTGGCTGGATATTTATTGCCTGAATTATTATGATCGAAATGGATTATCTTTTCAACTAGAGTGGAATTCTGCAAGTGAAACGGTTTTTTTTTATCAGGAAAGGTAGAAAAAATCTTACTAAGATTAGATTTGGAAATAGAAATATCAAAATTCAATTTCTATGGATAATAGGAAACAAATCCTTACCCGATTCCTAGTTTCTTAGATTGCTTCCAATATTTTTGCTTTGATATTAATAAAATTATTTCAAAGATGGGTGCGACCTCGTGTTTTTTCAAGGGTTTATTATAGTTAATGCTCATTCAGAATCTGAATCTTCAAATAGCCTCGAATGTTTTTCAAATTGTTTCCATTCTAGGCAAGTTTAAAAGGCGTGCTTGAGGAAGTGGAGATAACGTAAGTGCTCCTTACAACATATTCATTGTTTTAAAATTTCCGCATGTTCGCTTCCTTCACGCAGCCCACATAGTAAACAAGCATGTTCTTCTTCGTGCTGCCGTTCTTTAGTTCTACGTGGGTGGTAGCCAAGAAGGTGCTTCTAAATTTTTCCTAGTATAGTTTTTAGGCTTACTATTGTATGAAAAATTATGGAGTTTCCGAATGAAATACTAATAATATTGGCTTCACGTAAGAGACTAGTGTTAAATGGGAAGTGTGGTTTCGGGGTGTCGGATGGCATCCTCTTCAGGTGCTGTCATTTACCATCCGCCACCAGACAGCACGACCACGGTTGGGCTTGTTGATGGGTTAAGCTCGTTATATTTCAACTATTTTATTAGCATTTAGTGTTTTTAGTTTTAGAATTAAAGTGTGTTGCTTTGTCGAAGCTGAATTTTTTTTGACTTGTATGCAATGGCAGGTACTTACTATTAGAAACGCTGGAGGCGATCGCGCGATTTCTAAAGTTACAATAAAACCATTTTGTATGCATCAATTCATGAAAGGACGAAATTATTGCTTCTGGTCGTCCAAATATACTACTTAAGGGGGGCTATAGGCTTTATACACCCAAAAAATGACATATTTTAAAGAATTTACTACAGGACCTCTAGAGTAGTTATTAATGTTATTCTTTTTGGGTTCATTAAATGCACTGTCAAAACGTACCAAAAAATACAAAAAATTGCGGCATTCTTCCAGCCATATAAAAAATGCATATTAAACGGTGACAGTGATCCTGAAGCGAGAAATGGTCGGAAACAAAAAAAACTCAAAAAAAGGTTTTATTTTGTATGCCAGTGACTATCGTCTGAACCAAATTTTTACAGTTATGTACAATAATAACAAAATGGCGGACGGTTAAAAATAATCTTTCAAAATTTGATTTTTTTTGTGATTCTTGGGTTTAAAGAAATAGAAAAAATAAATATTTTGCAACTCCCGTGATTCACACGATAATTATATATGTGTTCAATAAATGGTAAAAATTTCAGAAGGATCGGTTCAATAGTTTCGGAGAAATCAATGTCATGGCACGAAAAAAGTGGTTTTGAGAAAAATGCAATTAAACTTTTGAGGGAGATATTTTTCCTCCAAACTTCAAAACGTTACTTATATTCAAAATATTGGTTAGACAAGGTTATGAGACCAACATACTTTTTTTAAATGCAAATATCTGTTTGTATGGCATTAATTCGGGGATAAGTATAATAATAATGCCTGGATCTTTCTTACCTTTTAACATGATGTTTTTGAGAATATTTACTATTTATTTTATTACTAGTTTTATTTTAACTATGTTGGTTTTGAATTTCACAATCAATATCAGTTCAACGTATGCTTAATTACATACCGAATTAATTAAAAAAATGACAAAATAGTCTGTCCTAGACATTTTACAGTACTGTTGCGCCTTAAATGTAATTGCCATTTTTTAACGGCGTTTGGTTTTCTTGCAACCTGTCTATCGTAACAAACTCTGCAATTGGTTGATTTTTTCTTCACATTCAATCCAAAAAATAGAGGCAAACACTTGTGAGAAAATCGAAGTCCTGTGACTGAAGAAAATATGCAGCGTAAATTTTGACCTAACATTTTACACTGAACCAATATGTGTTTTACAATGGTTTCCTTGATTTTTTATAAATTAATTCAATTTACTCATCATATCTGCAAAGAAGAACATTTTAATGAATATTGATTTGAATGCCGTAGCTTGACAAAAATTCAGATCCCATTCTGGGCAGAAATCCATTTTTCTTGAATGGCGGTGAGTGGAAGGATAAACGATCCGAGGTTACACCCGCGTTGACCTCAAACCGGGTAAGTAGTGCATGCGTAGCAAATCTCTCATGTTTTGAATATAATATTATACACGTTCCAGATAAAAGCAAGCTACCCAGTGATGCAGGAAGTCTGTAAAAAAATGACAAACTATTTGGAAGCTGAGATACCCATTAAGGGTGGTATGAATGCAAAAGATGTAAGTTAAGTACTAGTAGTAGTGCAGTATCTAGTAATAGTCGTACATATTCTACATTTAATTTCTGGTTTGCTTCTTTTCAACTATAACGTGGTCAGTTGGCAGCGAAATTCACTACCGAGGTAGTAGCGAACTGCATTTACGGCATTGAAGCTGGTGCTTTTACCAATGAGAAGTGTGAGATTCGTGAGATGGGGTCGAAAATTATGAGCACATCCTTTTCCACCGTTGTTTATTTCACAATTGCAGCAGCCATTCCAAAAGTATTGGATTTTTACAAAATGCCAATGGTGTCAGATGAGGTCACGAACTTCTTCACGAACCTGATGAAGCAATCGATTCAACTGCGCAAGGAAACGAAAAGCGACCGTACTGACTTCCTCAACTATCTGCTGCAGTTACAAGAGAAGAAGAACTTGTCCAGCTTAGAAATGGCTGCTCATACAATGACATTCTTCGTGGATGGATTCGAGACATCGAGTCTTGTAATTGCGAATTGTTTGCATTTGGTGAGTTTTAAATGAGGAACGAAAAATCTTCTGCTGGAAAATATTATGTTTGCGTGAAATTCCAAATTACTTTTTAAATTGATATTCAATGATGATTGATGATTTAAAATTTTATAGTTGGCTGAGAATCCAAAAGTACAGCAAAGACTCCGGGCGGAAATCAATGCTGCATACGTTGCAGATGGTGATTTATCATACGAAAAGCTTCAAGACCTCCCCTACTTAGATCAATGTGTAAATGGTAGGTAGTAAATAGCCTTTCTAGAATGTTGATTTCAATAAAATGAACTATACTAGAAACACTCCGAATTCGTCCACCATTAATGTACAACAATAAACTGTGTACTGAATCGTACGAGATTAGATCCCGCAAAGACAAAGTGATCAAAGTGAATAAGGGAGATGTGGTTGTGCTACCATACTACAGCATTCACCATGATGACGAGTACTATCCCGATCCAGAAAAGTTCGATCCAGATCGCTTCAGTCCTGAAAATGGTGGTGTCAAAAAATACAAGGACCTAGGAGTGTTTCTAACATTCGGTGATGGTCCGCGAATTTGTTTAGGTAAGCTAACATATTGCAGAATGGCTAAGAA
The DNA here is from genome assembly GCA_963942545.1 of Oxycera nigricornis. Taxonomy (NCBI): domain Eukaryota; kingdom Metazoa; phylum Arthropoda; class Insecta; order Diptera; family Stratiomyidae; genus Oxycera; species Oxycera nigricornis. The sequence goes on from OZ012659.1 coordinate 6,403,863, forward strand.
GGATCGTTTGCCACTACACTAGTGTAGTTGTTTGCAAAATTGAAAAATCCTTTCATTTTTCCTAAAACATGAGCAATCATTGTCATTCACTTTCAGTAGACGCTATCGATAAATATTTTGGTTTGTTGGTATTTTAATCGATATATTCTTCCAGGTATGAGATTCGGTTTGTGTCAAGTAAAAGCAGCAATTGCTTGCATTATCCAAAGTTGTGAAGTAACTCTGAATCCAAAAACCAAATCGAAGTTTACTATTGATCCGAAACAATTCCTGTGTATGCCAGACGGTGGAACTTGGTTGGATTTCAAACGAACTTCTAAGTAAAACAGAAGAACGAAATACATGTGAATAAATAATTGTGTCAATTAGTTGTAAATTTTTTTTCGATGAACGAATACTTTATTGAAAAAACTTTACTGCCAAAAAATATGTTACTTTTATTTGTCAATTTGACAAGAGTCGGCGAGGCCTTCGAATATTTCTACATAAGTCATCAATATACTCTACATAGACTGTCCAGAATTCGGAATACCTTGTACACTAACTACTGAATCGGAATGATGGAAAAGTGAATCTTTTCGTTGCTTGCTGTAAAGAAGCTACAAAAACCGTTTCGGAAATGGTAAATTACAGGCTACTCTAGAAATCATTTATCTTAGGGGGAACACCACTGTAGAGGTAGAAAAAAAGGCATTTTTGGGGAATTTTTCCTCAAAAATCGAACAAAATATCGAAATTTGGTAAAAAGATCTATATTGTACAAGTATTTGACATCCTCTTTGAATTTTTTCAGAACATTAAAAAACAAAATAGCGGGTCCCTAGCATTTCTCCAGTAACGCCTTATTTTTTCATGGCTACGCGGTCGGCCGTTTTCTCCTGAATTGTTAAGGTTATGGTTATCAAACAAATAATTGTCGATAAAGCGTAATAACAGCCAGAGAAGTACAAAATGGTGTCATTTTGAAAGAAAAATATCAAAAAAAACGGTAATAAACGCTCGAAAATTGTTAATAACAATTGAAATATGCAATATAAAACAAAAACCCTACGTACTTCCATGCAGACACTAGTTTTGAACATATTGTAAAAATTTCAAGTAAATCGAACAAAAATTGTTTGAGAAAGGAGTCCGGCCAATATGAAAACGTCTTTCCGAGATAAACGCGTTTAAAGTTTAAGTTATTGAAAAATCATGAATAAATTTGATATACCTTTAGTCTGCAAAATACGTACTTCAGCGTTCTCTGCTAACGTGCAACTAACAGAGCATGTGTACAGTTTTTAAATATTCAAATTTAAAATTGTTCTAAATTTCAATACCAACAGCGCGCGGGGATATGCGCGGATTGCGCTCCGAAAGAGCAGTGAGAAGCGCCGCGCTAATTTTAAAATTTCGAACACTTAGAGATTTTTCCACTATCTGAAACTTTGCTACATGATTTCTATGATGATAAGGTATACTTTAGAGCAACAAAAAAAATTGATTTTTTGAAAATCCTACAGTGGTTTTCCTCCTTAACGGCTTAACTTAAGTTTTATGTAAACCGTTTGGAATCTTAATTTCTGTATCAACTGCGGTAATCAATACAACCAAAAAAAGAGTTGAGTAACCGACAATCAGGGAAGCACATACTTCATTATTAGATTTTGGAAGGGATAAGTGACTTTCAAATAGGATGACGCAATTTCAATTTATAAATTGATTGTTAGATGTTTAAAATTGATTCGCTTTCAAAGAAATATTTATTATTAAACTACTCGCAATTGATTATCGCTTCGACGTTGCGTCCAAGCAAACATCAAGGCGAACTCATTTAATTTTTCTGTATACGATTCTTACGTTCTGACCGTCTTAGTTCAAATGAATTTTTAATTTGAGCTACGAGCACGACACTTGCAAGTCGTCATCTTGACCTGATCCTTATCTTCAGGATGAAATTAAAAATATTTTCCTCGAAACTCCAAGAAAAGCACGAGACCAACTTAGAATAACACCAACACTAAGCACGAAGGACTGAAGAACACAAGCCGTAACTTAATTAGTCGCGGGTCGATGGGAGGTTTATTGCTTATCATTATTATAAAATGCAGGATATTTTCTCAAGTCTAAGCAAAGTTTGCTGTTCTGTTTGTTATTATGAATTCTTGGATTGGATTAAATACAATAAGATAAGTTGCGGGGAGAGGGCGAGATGATTTTGTGAGCGTGACAAAACGACGGATATTAACTTTTTAATTGCATTTAATTTTTATAAAAGGCGGATGGATACGCTTTTGTAGAAATTCGTTGGGTGAAAGGGACGTATTTTGTTTGATTTAAAAGTTGATCTTACGGAGAATGGTGTATTAGATGCGGATATTATAGTAGCAGTTGTAGCGTTGGTACAAGATTCTCGAATTTGAAAGTCCTTTAAATGGGTAGTTATTTTTTTTTTAAACTCAACTTTGAGTAAAAAATCCGCTTAACATTCTCAATCGCTTTCATGTTTTTGCCTTGAGTGCTAATATTTTATTTGTTTTATAAAAAAGCATACCTATATGCATTTTCCATTGTACTCAAAACCGCTCTAAAGTAAACCACAAAGCCAGCACCTTTGAGAGTACTTCATACAATGCACGTAATCCTCTGAAATTTCTTGAAATATCGTAAAATATTCATATAACAGTTGTTTATGAGTATTTCAACTAAATATTTCCTTCATTTAATTTGCTGTAGATTTGTTTAGTACTTCATAATAACGTTAACAAATGTTAAAACAAATTTTGTATTTTTCTCGCTTAATTCTTTAGCATTTCAACGGAATATTTTCTCCAAGTTAGCTGCTTGCTTATTTGTCATTAATATTATAGTTTAAAAGTCTTCATAAAAATATTATTTTGAATTGGATTTCTGAGGTTTTTTTACGGTTCACAAGCTAAAGTTTTTAAAATGTACAGTAAAATCTATGAAACATCTGTGAAAATGTTTTTACGGAGATATCAATTGAAATGTTGAAAATCTAAAAATATTATTAAAAAAATATGTACATTCCGAGATACATATATAATCTTAATAAAATTTATCATTTATGTAAGCTTTAAGCCTACCCAACCCTCTTAGGAAATATGCACTATTCTTGCGTCTTTTGTTATTAGCAAAACGATTTGCATTTTGCATAATTTTTGGAGGTGTGTAAAGACCATGAATATTTAAGAAGCGAAACTTCTTCCGACGTAGTTGAAGTCCAGGGCAAAAAGCAGGAGGATAGAAAAGGTCGCGTGATGGTGACTTCTGGCAAGTTCATTAAGGACTAATGTAAATACAAATATCCACAAAGGACAATAACGGAAGACCGAATGCGAAATAAGAAAAAGTTCTTAAAAGCCGATGAGGGTATTTTCTTTGGGGTTTCTGCTGGGCAAGTTTTGCGTTTTTTCTTGAAGGAATGAAATGCAACGTTTACTGGATCGTAAACGACGATGTCGCGAAATGTTAATCTCTCTTCGTTTAGTAGTGCTGATGGCTTTGAATGTATTGTTGCATTATTGTGAAAGAAGTTATCAAGTTCTATTGTATTTTGATCTTTTGTTAGACAAAATAATTATTGTATGTGTCCGGAATGAAAATGAAGGGTTTTACTTTCTTTTACTTTCATTTTTTTGGGTCCACATTTTAAAAATGCATAGATTTTAAAAGGAATTAGCGATTTGAGGATTTTCTGAGTTCAATTGAATTCAACATCAGCCTGAATATCTTGAAAGAACACCTGGGTTACCCAATTTACCAAGCTTTATGATCCTCTAAAACCTCTATTTAGAGATATATAAAACAAATTTCAACAAATTCGTGAAAAAAACATGCATTCCATAAAAAACCGTGAACAACTTCATCTATATTTGAAAATTGGTTGGAGATTTTAAACTAAGATGTGGGGACAAAAAAAGAAGTATCGAGGACCAGGGACGGTTATCACAGTTTTCAGAAATTTATTTTCGTATTTCCTGTTTTTAAGTCACGAGTTCAAAAATACTTTGCATTTTCGAAACATCGCGGATAAATGTTATGGGTAGTTTGGAAAGAATATTCCAAAGAGTTTTTTCAACCTCCTAACTCCTCCTTCAAAATCAGTTAGTGCCTTGAAGGGCAATATACAGAGCAGTATCTACATAAGAACAAATTGAGCCATCTACAATACGGATATGGTTTATTCGTACAAGGTTCCACGTAGATGCCTCACTTAATGGAGGAACCCTACTGTAACTAGAGCTAGCACAAATAACTACCAATTTTCTAGAAAGTAAGAAGTGAATCGCCATCCACGAGCAACATTTTTCAGGTAAACGAACAGGCGATTGTTCATGAAGCTGTTGCTGGTCTTCTCAATCAGATATTAGAATAGCTAATTCATGAGTTAAACTATCCTGATAAAATCAATGCTGACGGGAACTATGACCAGGAAGATGAACTCATTAATAATTTTCGTGACTGCCAAATATGCCTTAAATAGTATAAATAACGCTCTGTTGTATGCTTCAATTTAATCAATGGGAATTGATTCTAAACATTTTCTGTATTAAAAAAATTTGGAGAAAAAACGAGGAAAATTTGCAATTTTGAATAAGGATGATCTATAGTATTTTGGCAAAAGTAATCGTTGATTTTTTGTTCTTTACGATATTTCTCATTATGTTGGTATTCAGTCACTTTTGTATGGTATTTTTCTTTGTTTTTGAATTGTGCTTAAAATAAAAGATCTTAATAAAGTAAGTAAATATGTGCTTGCTATATTTTTAATGGATTGCATTGTCTATATTTCAATAATTCTTTCAAAATTTCTTAAAAACCAACTCTTCACAAATTGGCACAAATACCTGCACCGACCATGGTAAATTTAGATAGGTTTCTTTGTCATATGACGTAGAAAATTCATTTTCGGGGAAAAATTTCAAAATATGGTAGTAGTTTTGAAGGTTAAATTGGTTTTTCAAAATATATACAATTTTTTTCATGACTGTAAATGATGAGAAAGCATATATATATAGTATGTACCTTTTGAATTTTGGAGACATTTTAGTGTTAATAGTATGATTTATTTTCGGGCTAATGTATTTTGGAATTGATTACTGATCCAGTATTATGGTAAAATTGCATTTCCATGTTCAAGTCTCCTTTATTATATTTTTTGAGCACCCTAAAAATTGCTGAGTTTATGAGATGAATAAAGATATTATATCGAAAAATGAGCTTAGAAGACTTAAGAACAGTTTGTTGCTGGTTAACTCGATACAACAATATGTTTCAAACCTTTTCCTGGAAAAGGAAACATCCATCACGACAAATAGATTAAAATTGAAAGAGAAAGGATTTATCGATTTGATATTTGAGAGAATATTCTGAAGATTATCCTTCAAATCGTCAACACTTTACGGAAATTCATTTGAAATTCGTATCATCAATAGTGGAAATGAAAAATGTGCTTTTCAAAAAATGGGTGAATATTTTGATAGTCTTTCATGTTAGAATCGTGTTCGCACTACTAACATGTTTAAAACGATTAAGTTTAGTTTCTAGCCAAATCTTTAAATTCATTTTTTCAAAACTTATTTCCAGGATTGCTTACTCTACTGATTACACTTACGCTTTTCATATTACCGTTTCAATGTGCAGTACTAAAGGAAATCTGTAATATCGGAGCTAGTTGTAGAGATATTTTTTTCAAAGATCCAAATGTTCCTTGCTCGTTTGTTATGTGTGTTCATGGTATGAAGCCCCAATCATTAGAATGTGATAAGAATAACAAAAATATCAAATTTAACTGCAAAGCAGAATATTATAAGGACAATGAAAACGGATTGTCGTGTCCTGGGAGTTGTTGAAAGTTTGCGTAAAATTTTTAGAATGTTTGTATTCAAATTTTATTTAATGTTTAATTTATTTTTATGTGCGGTAAGAATCAGTTCATTGAGCATAAACAGATCAGATTATTAACCCCAAATTGATGTGGTCCTAAAAATCAGGCAAAAAAAAAACAATTGCTCAGGGCGTGTTCTTCGGAGTTTCTACACATCCAAGTATATCTTCTTCAGTGTGAAATGCAATTAATTGTTAGAATAAATCCTAATGTTCCATTGGTCTGCACGTATATGCTTCAATTGCATTTGCACATATTGTAGGTGGATTTTATGGCCCAGTTATGTATATATAATATGAATACTCTCGAGAAACCATTCTCCTACTAAACAGCGCAGAAGCACTCCTCAAAAGAGATATCCTTAGAAAGACGACTCAATGATTAAGAGTTCCTTACCATCAGTTTGGGTTTGTTGATGGAGGTGGTTGGTTGGTGATGTTTCTTCATTCTTTTTTTTGGTAGTAAATGCAGTGCAAATCTGACGAGTCTGGGAGAACTCTCACTACGATTTTGGAGTGTTTTCATTATATAAGATTAGTGAGACAGTTGATAACATAAAAATAATAAAATAAAGATTTGAATATAATGGAGTGTTTTTATTTAATGTGATACCATCGTGGATGAAAATTTGTGATGTATCTTAAAAAAAATATGGAACCGCTGGTTGAATCCTGGATTGTGATATCAGAATATAATGCGCTGAAGTCATCTTGTGAACTAATAATAAATTCAATTTAGCGTCGATTTCTGACCAGTTTATTGAGAACAATGCGACAAAAATTAAATTAACTCTCATCACATTGACCACAATTTTACTATCTATGTAATGGTTACATTTTTGTATTTAAAAATAAACAAGAAAAGAGACAGCTTGTCTTCCTCCATGCCTGTACGTAAGAAAATTATTGATTTATTACAAATCGATGGAATTGATATCAGGCACATGTCTATAATTTTGAACGTGATTTTATTTCATGCAAAATTCTTTATTTTTCTAGCTACCTTTCAATCTCCGATAAACTAAATGTTTCTCAAGTTGGGGTTTTAACATTTGAATGCATTATTGACAAGTATTTATTGGTATTGGTACGATTCGAATGTTTTATTTTCAATTTCAGTGCTAATATTAAAAATAAAATTTATTTTGATAAAAAATGTTCTTGTTTACATTGTTCGATTGTTGAAAAGTGCAACAAATTAAAATATATCATTTTTTGAATAAGATACTTATAAAATTGTAAAGAAAATAAAGCATTGATCGACATTAATTTGTATATGAAAACCGAAGTTTCGCTATATGTAATATGTGTCAATATTGACGTTAAAGATAAATTCTACTAGAAATCTAAAATCATCGGATAATTTTAAACTATTTGAATTACTGCTCACAGATATTTTCGTTAATTTTTTCAATTGCTCAGGATTTAAAAATATTTATTTTACTATTTCAATAATATTTTCTGGTGGACAAGATGGTTTGCTTTTTTTTTAAATTGAACTTCAGTTGAATAATATTTTTAACAAATCCTCCGCATTGTTCCTCCATCATTCCATCTCCCTGTGTTTCACAATGAAGGTTATTTGATAAACTCCAACTAACAAGGAAATGCACCGATCTTGTCGTCTCAGATTTGGATGAAATTTAGCACATAAGTAGAAAACGTCAAGGATATTCTATTCTTAAAATATTAGACCGCAACATTTCCCCGTTTTTTGAGAAAAATAACTCTATAGTTTTTAGCGTCGGTTATGCATTAGTAAATTTTTGCGTCTGACAGAAGCGGTGCAGTGTAGGAAGCAGCGACACTAGTTCGCGATCCTGAAGTTGTGTGTCTAGCCCCCGGTTGGTATTGTTTTTTTTTGAATAATGGTCGTCGTCGTGTGTTTGATCCCCGGTCGGTATTGGTTTTTTTAAATTATTGTGGATTAATAAGTTTAAGGTAAATCATCAATGTTCAACTATAAATATATTTATTTTTAGAATCAGCAAATTATTCTATCATTTAGATATGTAAATTATACTTAAAACTGTTTGTTTAAGGGAGGAAGGGAGGATTTATTATTAAAAACTGTTGTAATTGAAGCAAAATCATAGCTTATGGTAGGATCATCCTTTGTTCCTAGAATAAATCCTGCGTTCTCTTCGTGTCTCATAGCCAACTCGGCAAAAAGAAATAAACCAGGGTAACGTTCATTAATTATGGAACTGTTAAATAATTACGTCCCTAGTATCTACTGTATGCCTCAATCACTCAACATCATAGCATTCATGGCTAGCCACGATGGGCGCCACCCTGGTATATTGCTTTTTACCGAGTTGGCTATGAGACACGAAGAGGACGCAGGATTGATTCTAGAAACAAAGGATGATCCTACGATTAGCTATGATTTTGTTTCAACTACAACAGTTTAATAATAAATCCGTTCAATAATGAGTTTTTAGTATAATTTACATATCTAAATGAACGAACAATTTACTGATTTCTAAAAATAAATGTATTTGTAGTTGAACATCGCTGCACTTTGAAACCTGCTAAAATTCTTTAAAAACTAAAATATAGCATTGGAATTAACTTAAGCAGCTACGAACCTACTTGTGAAAATTACGTCTAATTTAAGGATCCTTGCATCCAATATATAACTTTGCCTTCCATTCGGCTTCTCCCTATTTCGCTCTATCACCAAATCTTTTAAATCACCCTCTTTGTAGCACACCTGGCAGTAACACTCTCCATCGATCATCGTTCCAATTTTCAGACGGTCGAATTTCTAATGTAGCACACCTTTTGCCGAGTAATTTTTCTTTTCAACAAAATATGGTCAAGAGTCAACCTGTGCCGTAACAAATGTCTCAATAACTCACTGCATGACTCCCTTGACTAGTTCACGGGAAAGGAAGCTTTTCGAAAAATGCGAGGACGAAATTTAGGAGAATTAAATAGAAACCTGGCAATTTCGCCTAGGAATGCTTTTTGTTGGCTACGAGTATATGTTAATGTAACAATAAGTAGTAGTATTTTTATCCCACACTTAGAAGCTATCAACTTATTGTTATACAGCTTCTTCTATTGGAAGACGTTATTGTTACGTCGAAGACAGCAAACCAAACAAAAACTTTCACTAGGTTTATTTTCTTTTCTGTATTTACTCCGCATGAATGTTATATTTGTTCATCTTACCACGAGTGCGGCTCGGCTAAGAAGTTACTGCGGCTTCCCCACCTACTTGGGGTTGTTTCTTGTTCGGTAGCTACCAAACACTTTGGGGAGATATCTACCTAAACATCAAGCAAAGACGTTTTCAACTTTATTATTTACATAAGCATTCCTTGAATAAATTCCCGAGCCGAGCATCTTCATTCGTGTCTACATTTTTTTTTGCCGGGAATCAATGATATTCACCCTCGTAGAGGTATTGCAAATATTTTCATACCTGATTATCAATCGTCATTTCAAGGTTTGTTATTTCATACGTTTTCTGGTTTGATATATCGAAGAAAGGTCACATGCAGAAAGGACGACTTACATTTATGAAAATCAGCTCGAACTTGAAGTGAAAGATATTATAAAAAGAGAAGCTCATTATTGGAAGTGGAAGATTCAAGCATCGGAAGCGGTTTTACGTGTATGTAATATTCTGCCAGTAAGAAAATCTGTTCATTGTCTCACCATATTAAAATCCCAGTTTCACCCAATGATTCAGCTCTGAGGTCATTTCCAAGAATGCAAATTCGATACCCTCTACGTTAGAATTTCCATTGACGTTTTCATCAAACCATTCACTTCTTTAATTTCATTGTTTAACTTTGTATCTTCTCCCCCCCCCCCTACTACCGACCGATTCACGACTAACATTAAGCGATGCCTTTTTGTCTCATTCGATCAAATCAATAACCTTTCAATTGTTTACTTAACTGCCAACAATAATGGATGGATCCATAAAAAAGTTTGCCGTTATCTCGAAAGTAAATATGCCGAAGAATGGATAGAAAACTTGACTAACAAAAGACATAAAAAACACAAAAGTCATCAAGAGGATTTTGGCCATTGTCAAAGGATATGCGAAAGAAATATTTGCTCCCTTTGAGAACGTTTTGTGTAAGGATATTTATGTCAAGCGATTGAGGATTGCGAATGATTCTGTAGCTTATGGTTCTTGTTGTACGTTGCGTTAATTGAAATCACTAAGGCTAATCACTGAATGTATGAGAATGTCGTGATGATTGGATCGATTTGCTGAGTATTATTTCAAGAGGTGTATGAGTCCTCTTTATATTGTTTAAGTCTATGTAACCTTTTTCAGCTTATACATCTTTAGGAAAACGTATCTCAAAAAACAACTGGTAAGAAAGCCATTTCAATAAAAAGTATTGAAGAAAATATAAAATGACTTAGATACTATTAAGTCCAATTAAAAACTCCTTCGGTCGCAACAGTAGAACTCTATTGATTTCGCTCCATTAGTATAATCGGCATGAGTCCCAAATAACCCTTCTCGCATGTTGAAATTCGTTAAATACTTCATGCCACACATTGTCGATATTCCTTTTTGGAACGTTCACTCAAAACGAAACCATTCATAATGTAAGTACGCTACGTACGAGGGACAAAAGGTTCGGACTACGAGGAAAAATAAAAAAGATTTTTGCATGGAATCGACACTCGTTCAAATATTTACAAATCTTTTCGTGCGGAATTTCATGTCAATTGTAACGTGTCCTTTGTTTAACGAATCGTATGTGTGCGGGTATGGCTGCCTTTTCTAATCTACATTGTTTGCCTCCACATTTAGTTTTTTTGGCAATGGAATAAACTGAATTAGTAGAATTAAAGAATGATATATATGCGAAGAGGTATAGAGTGGAGATGGACATTTTTTAAGGACATTTGTTATAAATACCTACGCCTCAGGATCATTAGATGGAACTGATAAATGGACGAGGGCAAACAGATCAGTCTGACACATGAATTAAAATATTATCGCGATTTCAAGTCGATGTTTTTTTAATTGATTCAAATGCTAATTGGTTTAATTTCAAGTTTTAACAATAGATGAATTTGCGAGTCGATTTCTAAAAAATATGCGTGTTGTAGACTTGAGACCGATAATATGGAGTTTTCCTATCATGCGATGAAAATTCGATTGGATTGCACAGAAATTGCCGAAACTCATATGCATTATTAACGCACTAGGCCTCATTATTAAGTAGTGCTTCATTATCGGCAAATCTGATTCATAATTAGGTAGTGGTAGCAAGCACCATCATTGAAAGTCCAATGAGGTAAACTTTCTTCTGTGCCGACTTCACAAAGCTTCTGCAGCTCACTACAATAGTTGCTGGCGTCGCCAAGAAGTTGATGCCGAGCTGTCATGCGAAAGACACAGTCGTCGATCATCACTACGCCGTACAATACACGCTAACTATCTGATGTTGTATTATCAATTACATAATGTAAAATAAACGATTTGTTATACTACTCGTCTACTTCTATTGTAAGTGCCATCTGTGGGCAAAGCATATGACATATTTGATTTTTTTTTTCAAATTATTGTACAACGAAATCAAGTGAAAATTATCCGAACAAATTAGTTCTCATTTATTTTTTAATCGCTTCCCAAAACATATCGAGAAATAATAAATCTATGGTAAGCATCGAGTTATCTCAATTCGCCATATTTTATCGAACTCGCCATATAAGAAAATGTTTCGAAACAATTCTATTCAATATTAAATAATAAATTCATTTTTTTAGAATTATTAAATAAACTTATACCCGAATTGACAATTCCCTTTAAAAAAAATGCCCAGTCTTCACTTGCGGCCAAGTCAAAATACCTAAATACCGTCGATATAACTTTCTTTTCAACACATTTATTCTTTTGTTTTGAATCGCTGATGGGTACTTCCTTTATTCACCTTAATGGCTATCATAAAACGCATGAATATCTTAAGACATTTTTCAATTTCTTCTATCTTCTGTTGCTTCTTTGGCTTTGGTAGGAGAGTTCATTAGGTCCTAAGTAAATAAGAATTAACCACGCTTCGGATGGAAAGGAAACAATGAAGCTAGAACAGATGGAGAGGTGAGGTGAGGTTTTAATGCCACTTAAGTGTAGGGGATAGTCCCTGAATGCTGAAAAGATAGTGGTTTGGTCATTTTAACTTATATATTTTTTGGCGGTTGTATTTTGCATGGTAAATTTTTCGTGAAGTTGCAGCGTACAAAGGATTATTTGTAGTATTGAAGACATTAAATTAAAATTTGTATGCAATATTTTTAATTGATGAAATATTATCAGCTGCGTAATATCAATAGGATATTAGACACGGTACTATTTACTGAGCTTGAGCAACAATGTGATAGATATATTCTGTGTAGGTGTCATTTACAGGTTCTTACCCTTTTTTAACAAAGCTAAACTACTAGTAAACATTCTGTTTAAGAACCATCCCAAGTATTTTACATGCCAATATAAAAATAAAGTATTCTACATATCAAATTTTTAAAAAAATCTATCAGATCAATTTTTCAGATAGTCACGATGACTTTGACCTTTCTACAGAAAAAAATGTAATTATCAAGCTCGCCATTTGTTTGTAAGCACAATAAAATCAAGCAAAATGTTGCTGATTGCAATGGCAGATACAGATACTACGTAATATTTATATATTACATCATTGAGGAGGATTGTCCACAGAGACTGAAAGCTCAATTGCTGGTAAATGGGTGAGAGTGTAGCCAAGCACAAAAAAATATTCAATAGTTAATTTATGAGCTGATAAAATGCCAAAAATTTTGTTTGTATTTTTTTCCATTATTTTCATTGACACATTAGGAAAAATGTAAAGAATGCATTCCAGGCATATTATTCTTTTCCATATTATTATTGCACGTATTTGATGAGCACACACATTCGGGATTTTTTTCACAACTCAATTTTGCATTAATATTTCCTGCATCCAACAATTACTGGAAAATTTCCATTGTACCATGATTTCATTTTCTTCTACAACGATATACAGTCATCACATAATTTATGTGATATTTTATGTTGGAAACATGCTCCACAGCATGACTACCAAACAGGCTAAATGGCATCAAATACTCTGCATATTGTGTACTGCGACAGCATAGAAAAACGGTATATTTCAAATAAATTGGCCCGCAACCACATAAATCGCCAAACTGAATAATTTTCTAATAATCTGATGTTACCTCGAGAGTGATGTATGCACGTAATGTGATCAACATTTTTAATAAGGACCAATGTTTTATGTTTGCCGCACCTATTATTCAAGAGTTTTGTGAAATTTTTTGAGGATCGTGAATCCTCGACTTGGAATGGATGTTGGTTTGGCTGCTGTAATCAATGTGAAATATTTTAGGAGAAATTAATCGCCTTTAGGTGAAATTATCGCCTTGAAATCTTTGAAAACAAGAACCATCGAGTACAGACTGTTAATGTTAAATTTGACGAAACATAACTTGTAGGTCGCATAAATTTAAGCTATTTTACTTCCTATTATATTACCTAAGCAAGCAAAACTTAAGAACAAAATGTATTTCCATCAAATAATAAAACACACCAGAATCAATTCAACTTTCTACGAACGTAATACAAAAATGTTCTCTCGTTCGCATTAGCTCGAATCGTAATAAAGCATGCATAGCAAAAGAATGCAGCTTCGGTTGGTGACACCCAAACCCTCAAGCACTTATTCTGTAGAAAAATCCTTTTTACTATTTGAATTATTGTTATTGCCTCCAATAATGGCTAAGTAGCAAAATCCTCAGTTTTTATATTGTGTATCTTCAAGGAGTGAACGGAGAATGGTCAGAAATATATGTCCTTGCCTAGAGAAGCTATATTACATATTATGAGTTTCAGTTGAACCATGATGGTGTACACAACATTTCATATATTTGGAACATTTTTTTGTAGATGGAAACGATAATGTATGTATTCAATTTAGAATTTGTAAAATATAGTAGCGAGTATGGCAATAAATAGGCAAGCAGGTTTTTTGAATATGGAGCTGAGTTTTGAAAATGTAATAGTGAATTTGATTCATAAAGCCTTTAAGTTTGACCACATTGATGATTAATAAAATTTAGACTTTGGTAGGTGTTATACTATGTTTTGACCGAAGTTCGATGCAAATATGAGGACTTGAATATGAACAATCTATCTTCGAACTTTCTCCATCAATAAGTTATCATTTTGTTATTCAAGAATACAAAGTAAACAGTTCAGGCATCATTTTTTTATGATTGTAATATAAATATTATGCACATGTACATATTAGGTACCCATTTTGAGGAGTTGCCCTATTTTTTTTAGTCTAGAATGTGGTTTCGCTACTTTCGCGGTTCTTTTGAGAACTACTTGAGGTGATCTCGTCCATAGCTAATCAGAACAAATGAACAGAAAGCGTTCCTAGATTTTAACGGGGTGGCCTGACAGGTAGTCTTAACTTCACGAGCCTCTTAAGCCACGGTTAACGAAAAGATCGCACCAAAACCCCCATAAACGTACTAGTCAGCAGCCATAACTTATGTTATGAGTGTTGCTTTTCCGAGTATGAGTACCAGAATCTTATCCAGAGCTTGCTTGGACTCCTTCATAATTTTTGGTAAATTTCGGACCTATCAGCATCCTTACCGCTCCTTGGGAAGCGGCACCCCTGTTGATAACGCAACAGCACGCCAATGCACCACGATACAGAAGGGTTGCCGAATAGCTACCGGTCCCAAACTGTATTAGAAATGACTGCACCCACTTTGGGTGTCAGCCACAGCCACCAAGTTTCAATCTCCACAGGTTCCTCAACCGCAACCGACAAGGACAAGTTCCTGGGGCCCCGGTTACCCTTGGCACCAGTATACCCCTAGTAAGGTTTCGAGGATCGGATCGACCGTTGTAATTTAGGGTTGTCATCCTTTAAACCATAGGAATATATGATAGACCCTGTTAACCGTCATCCCTTTACCTCAGCATCTTGTTGAAAGGATGTTGAACTGAGAATCGGCTTGGGACAGTTCTCCTAGCTGCTTTGGCCGAGTACTAAACATCTGCTGGTCGACACCCCCAGGAATACTCTTTCTGCAAAGGTACTCGTTCGGCTATGCGACTTTCCCAGGCATCCTCAGAACAAACGAACAGAATCCGAAGACTATGACTCATGCACGATTTATTCCTCCAAAGACTGTATTTCACATTAGACCAATTTCATCAATAATAGCATTCGCTAAAAACTTTTCGATCATATCTCGAACTAAACAACAATCAACAATAATAACTTTGCCAATCAAAAATTTATCGCCAGAACAGCGTGCCATTAAATACCCAACCAGAGCTAAAATAAATTTTTGAAAACCATCTTTTCCGCAGCCCCGAAAAATTGGCAAAAGCTAATTTCACTGTTTAGCAATCATTAATTTTCTTGAAAATCGCGAGGCATTATTGTTCGCCGAGAAGACACTTCGGGCGAGCCAAGTGAATCCTCATTCATTCGCCTTGTGTTGGCTGACTGGCTTGCTGGATGGATGGATGCCACATTGGCTGAATTCCCTGAGGATAATAATCAGAATCCCTCGTCAGATACATTTGCCTGCAACGGAAAACTGAAAAGTTGCGTCGCAAGGAGGGAAGCGAACACGATACAATTCGGGATTCGTAGAGAATTATAAAACAACAGGAAAGTTTATTTTATTTCTTGTGGCAATTTATTTATTATGAACGCTGTATGATTTCCACTGTTATGTCTTTGCGAATGAAAAACAAACAGATTCCAGCATTAATGTTCTGGAGTACCGTCGCGGATAATAAAGGTTAGGGGGACGTTAGGGTGATTCCATGCTTTTGGGAAAGGTGCTTCCCCGTGCTGTGCGGGTAATAATTAGCTTGACGAGAGAACGTGTTTAACGAAATCTTTGTGCATATTTAATATGCGTACGAAATTGCATCAGTTCACTGTGGTGGTTAAATTCGGTGAGGACGCTTTGATTATAATTTGATAATTGAGGCTCAGAAACGGCTAGCTTTGGTGAGTTGATTGGATCCTTTTCTATTCAATTCTTTGAGGGCTGAAGTAATAGTCGTTTGGTAGTGCGTATCGAGTGGCAAAGAGGTTTGAGTGGGAAGATCCACTCACCACTTTCAAAAATACTTTATTGCAGATTTTCAATAAACATGTATGTTAAACATCGTTCTAAGATGTAAGAATGAGACTTGAAGTTGTTCTGAAGTTATAGTCTGTGAATGCTACGCTCGGCTTGAGAAAACACAGCACATTTTACATTAGTTTTTCTCAAAAACCAATTCGTGAGCCTCGTGCAAGATTCCTCAAAAACTATTGAATCTATCGTTTTAGAATTTGGCAAAATTTTGAAAAAGATATTGACGTTTTAAGTGTGATTAAATTTCTTTGGAAAATATTATAAAACGACAATCAATATTTCATAAAAAATCTAACATGTGTTTTCAAACACGTACCATTATTCGAAATTTCTCATTTCCTTAAATTTTCTCAAAAAATTTGACTTTAAAAGTTAAATATTAATCTGGGTGTAATCTGATGGCTTAGGGGCTAGAGCGCTTGTTTCGTATGGACCGAATACCAAGTTCGAAGCTGCTCAGTGTCAATTAGTTTTCAGAAATGGAATTTTCTGAAATCAGTTGACTTATCTGTAAATGTGTACCTACTTGAAAGAAATCGGCAGGGTAATAATAACCGATGAGTGTGTTGCTGACCACTCCACCCTCTATTTTTCCGAGGGTCAAGTAAATGAAGTGCCACTGTAACACTGACACTGGTCTAATTTGAACGCTTGATCCATCAATTATTATTATTTATTAATAACTGTTTTTGAAAGGCAAAACATTTACAAATATTTATAAAAAATTTGAATCATGTGGTAAAAATTGGTTTTCTTAGTTATCACCCATAATGATTTGGGCTGCATGCATACTGATACAAGTGCAATAGTTTTACTAGTCAAGCTTGAAATGTCCTACAATAACAGTGATTCCCAGCTCTTCACCTCAGGAATAGTGACTAAAGAAAAATTGATTCAAAGAAATGTTTTGGGTTCAAGAAAACAAGTGACGAGCTTACATCTTGACACTTCTTAAAATATCAATGCTAATTTCGCAAGGAGGGCTACGCAAAGAACAATTGAGAGGTTTTCCTATTTCAAGTTTTAAAAAACACAATAAGCAGGCCTGCAAGTCTACATTTATTTTTGAAAATGATAAGCAAAAATAGATACATTTCTGACTTAATAAATAATTAAAAAAATTTTTTAAAAATTCTGAACTTTCTTGATATTAAATAATTTATAAATATCTCAGTTGATTTGAATTATTTAACATTTAATGGTTAACATGGATCTTCTAGTAAAAGTCACATTGATATGAATAAGTATTTTTAGGAAACGTGAAATAATTGGAATTTTGTTGATATTCTACAAGTTGGAGGTTCAAACTATTTTATTTTTAACAAAAAAATTGTGAATAGTTTTCAAAAATATTCAAGTTGATTTATTGGCTATTTGATTTTAACTTACCAAAACAAGCAGTCTAGATAATTGTATAACACATTTAACAAATTTAATTGTATAAAGTGTAACTAACTTTAATTGTATAAAGTGTAACTAAATAATATCACAAAGACATGACCCAAATGATAAAATGATAAATAATAAAAAAACGAAATTCATTACGGCGAGAAGTCCTTTCTAAGGCGATTAAATCCCCGCATTACCATAAAATAAGCTAAAAGCAAAAGTCGACTATCTTTCTATCTATCGTTAAACCATTTCCATGGCAAATCACTCATGCAGAAGAGGAGACAATTCTTGTTGTTAGACGTGATCCTAACAAGGGAGTAAAACATTATTTGCGGCCACTTAATCTCTGTTATCCGGAATTTCCACGGCGGCAGTAGTTTAAATCGGACAAAGAGTTTTATCATTATTATTCTGCTGACGGCCAACATCCTTTGAGTTATGATATGTGTGAGAGTGTTTTATGTTCGGTCCTTTCAACGTAAGGATGTCAAGCTCTGTTTTATTAGAAAGGACTTTTAATTCAGAGCTAATTAATTTTTTTCATATGGTTTTGTAGTTCCTATAGATTGAAAGAAATTGATACTCTTGCAATGATTACATTTTAGAGTATAAAATCAATCATTTGGCATATTATTCAGGGGAGACCATTTTTTGGGACGAAAAGTGACAAAGTCACAATAGATTTCACTGGAAAATAAAAAAAAACGCTCCATGGAAAACTCCTCGGTTAACTCCCTAGAAAAAATGTTTTTGAACAGTTTAATCAAGCTGTTCTAACGTTTTGAAGCTGTTCTGAGGTTTATTTTCAATATCGTTATGTTACCACTAAATTATAGTGCTCTATTGTTGAACGTATGAAACTTAACTCCAAGGACGACACTACTATGATAGAGCATTGTAGCCGAGAGAAATTGAATGAATTGAATAGGAATAGAATTGTAGATACACTACGTGGACGTTGCACATGTTTTCATTTTCATTTTCATTTCATTTATCTGAAAAGCGTCCAAAATATTTCCATGATAGTCGTTCACGTATGAGAAAGGCCTGCAAAGATAAAACCGTCTCGAGTGGAGATTTATAAACGGATCCTTCGGGTTTATTTTCATAATTAATGTCTTTTTGGACTTCACCTTGTTAGTGCTGTCGCTTTTTCAATTTAGTCAGGCAAACAGATATTATAATTCTTGACGATATCACATGCAAACATATAATCTCGTTTCGGGAAATTTATGTGTAATGTTCGTTGATATTAAGGGATGTATCATAGCAATGGATTTCTGAATTGACTGTGTGTTTTTGATTGTTTGAAATGACAGTCGTAGATAGGAAAATGCTTGCTTGCGAAAGGAAAGTGTCTCCATTTTTTACTATTAGGAAACTATGAAATAAGTATCTTTTAAAATTTAGAATTAAAAATTTCGTCAATCGGTTTTTTCATTTATATTCCATGCGTGATACATTTATGCATATTTCGTCATCAATAATTTCCAAAAATATTTTAATAGAGGGATATTTTTGATAAGGAAGCGAATTTTACTCGAAAACTCCGAAGAAGTTGCAAGCCTTTCAGTTATGTATATTTGCTTTCAATGTGTACATTCAGTGATATTCTACGGTTCTGTTTTTCTAGGAAGAAGCATGCCTATTCTGTATTTCGTAATCCTCAATAAAGCTAATTTTGTACAATATCTGCACATGACGAAGCTTTGGATTAAGATCCATTTTATTTATTTTAGACTATTGATTGGCATATGGTACCAAAAAATATTTTATTAAACATGGATTATCATCGATTAGCTATTTTTGTGAAATGCTTAAAAAATTTCTATTGGATTTTTATAATAAATTCAAAAAGCATGTTTTTGCTTTGCTTTAACAGCAACCTCATAGACATTGCTCGTAACAAGATTTGAACAATTTTAAATAGGGCTCATATGACAACAGTACCACTATGTAAGTAGATGACTGTTGGACATAAAATCCTTAATGATTCATCGGTACTTTCAGACAAACTATATAAATTAGGGCGGGTCTGTTTTCTGCTGGCCGTTGAAGGTGGGGGGGGGGAGTACACTGATTTTTGCAGGAAAAGTTGTGGAGTAGCTCGAATAACAATAATTGACTTATCCTCACTCTCAAAAAAATCGGGAACATTATAAAAATTGAAATGTTTAATTTTTTTAAAAAAATATCGTTTTTTCCTACTTATCTCATTCCTAACTTCAAAGCGGTTCATTTTAAGCAAAGTTGAGTGGAAACGAAAGTTGCGTAATTGAATTTTCTACAAGATAAGATTAGTTAAAATTTCAAAACATTTAACCCTTGCCGCAAATTTTCATCAAAATCGATTCAGTAGATTGCTCATAATAATTGTGCAATCATAATTTATTTAAAAAAAATCAAAATTTTTGAAAGCTTGTAAGTCAGAAACTTATGCTTACAGAAGTTTGAATTTTTTTCACATATAAAAGAGCATTTCACCCATCAAATCAACTTTACAAAAAATGAACTCTAAAATAGTTCTGGGCGGCTGCGGATTCAGTCGTAGGAGCCATCCACCGACTGAATCCGCAGCCGCCCAACACTGTTTTAGAGTTTAGCAAAAATTCCTGCGGCTGCTAATAATCCGATTTTAATTTTGTAAAGTGCATTTGATAGGTGAAGTGCTCTTTTATATGTTAAAAAAAAATTTCAAACTCTCATAAGCTTAAGTTTCTGACGTCCATCTTTTAAAAAAAAAAATTTTAAATAAATTTAGATTGCACAATTATTATGGGCAATCTACTGCATCGATTTGGATGAAAATTTGTGTACTGTTTTATTATTATAAAGATTTTCTAGGTGATCTATGAAGGTACTAGGTGCATTTTAAGTGGTAAAAAA
This sequence comes from Oxycera nigricornis, assembly GCA_963942545.1. Taxonomy (NCBI): domain Eukaryota; kingdom Metazoa; phylum Arthropoda; class Insecta; order Diptera; family Stratiomyidae; genus Oxycera; species Oxycera nigricornis. The sequence goes on from OZ012659.1 coordinate 6,424,215, forward strand.
CTTAAATAAGAAAAAGTTTTTTCCCCTTTTTTATATTTATTGCTATTTTGCGGCAAGGGTTAAATGGTTTAAAACTTTTAAGTAATCTTATCTTGTAGAAAATTTAACTACGCAACTTTTGTTTTCACACAACTTTGCTCTAAATTGAACCGTTTTAAAGTTAGGAATGAGAAAAGTAGGAATAAAACGATTTTTTTAAACATTTCGACTTTTTTAATGTTTCCGAGGATAGGTCTATTATTGTTATACGAGTTATTCCACAGTTTTCCTGCAAAAATCAGTGTGCCTCCCTCAACGGTCAAATGTAGTCGTTTTTTCACAGATCCGCCCTGGTCTAATAGGAGAAGGCGAAAAGTTTGGTGCACTTGGTGCAATTTTAATAAATCGTATCCTATGGTTACTACAAATTTGCATACATATTTATTTAGTATGCTCACAATCAACCTTAAACTTCAATTGAAGCTTGTTCGTTGCTAGGTAAGCTCAGCTCCGCTCCCTTGCTTCAATGTCCATAGAATGTTGAGCAGCTTCCAAGGTCGCACTTATCAAAGTGTTTCGGCAAAGCTTTCAATCAAATCGCAGCTTTTATTTGATGTACCGCGAGAGTACTGTTGCTTTACTCAAGATCAAGAACTTCAGCATTCGTTTGTATGGCGCTCGATTTGATAACGCAGTATCAATTGCAGGGACCAATTGAAGAACCAGTTTGTTCATAGCTTCGATCACATTCGGATCTGATTGTCCAAAATGGGAATCGTTCTGCTGATCTTTTTGCTCCTGATTATATTCTATGTATTCTTGGTGATCAATTTCGATTATTGGAAAAAACGCGGGGTGGCGGGACCCAAGCCGCGACCGTTGTTCGGCAACACTCCAAACATGCTTCTGCAGAAAAGGAATTTCCAGGATGATATAATCGATATCTATCGGTGAGACTAGTGTTTCCTGCAAATGATTCTGGTGTGAATGCATGCACAATCTTAAATTTGATTTTACTTTTCAAGTGAGTACAAAGGAAAGGAAAGTTTTGTTGGCATATTCAACTTGCGCAAGCCACAGTTACTTGTAATTGATCCGAAAGTCGTACAAGAAGTGATGATTACAAAGTTTAAAAGCTTCAATAAAACGGAATTCGCGGATTGGGTAAGTGAAAACAAGATGTTTAGTTGTACATAATGATTGTTCATTCGTTCATAAAATTCGCGAAACGAAAAATAACAGCCCTGAAGCCAATCGAGCGGTTAAGTTTAACGGAAATGGTCTAGATATTTGCCGATTGAATATGTTGAAAGATAAGAACGAAATTTCATAACGAAGCTTGCCTATTTCCCAATATGCAATTCAAAGTATATTCAATTGTTTTTCGACCATCATAGAAGTACGATTCCTTACAAATATCATTAATTTCAATGCGGAAAGCTTCTGATATTCCTGATAACTGTTAAGATATTGCGATGAAAATATACTTCACAGATAAGTTATCGTATTCGTTGTAAATTAATCGTTACGTATACGATTTGATCAAATTGTTTTTGCTTCAATTCAATTGATACAGACTGACAAGAAACTTGATCCAATCCTTGGTCGCAACCCCTTCCTGTTGACGGGAGAAGAATGGAAAGAAAAGAGGGCCGAGATTACACCTGCTCTTACAACAAACAGGGTAGTTATACAAATAGAACCTTTTTTTAACAGTTCGCGTCTCAAATGATTAATTTTAGATTAAGGCTAGTTATCCTATTATGCTATCTGTTTGTAGTAAAATGACAAACTATCTCGAAAGGCAAGCACAGAGTCCGCCTGCTGATGGACTCGATGTTAAAGAGGTGAGTATTATTAGTAAGCGCCTTAAGGAGCATTTGATATCTCCAATTCATTGTGAGCAGCAGGAACTAACTTCTACATATTCGTATTATTACCAATTTCAAGCTCTGCGCAAGATATACGACAGAAGTTGTTAGCAATTGTATTTATGGCATAGAGGCTGGAGCCTTCAATGAAGGACATTGTGTCGTCCGTGAAATGGGTGCGGCTATATTCGATCAATCCGTCTTAGCGATGTTTTACACGATGGTGATGGCCACTATGCCGAAATGCATGAGGAAAATCTACAGGCGACCGTTTGTCGAAAAGCATATCGAGAATTATTTTACCGATTTGATGAATCAAGCCGTCAAGATTCGAAAAGAGACGAAAAGCGATCGTATCGATTTCCTGAACTACCTTTTGCAATTACAGGAGAAAAAGAACTTGTCCAACTTGGACATGGCTGCCCACACTCTTACGTTTTTCGTGGATGGCTTTGAAACGTCCAGCATCCTCATATCAAATTGTTTGAGATGTGTGAGTAGAAATTTATTGTATATACTACGTTATCTGATAAATTCATATAATAGTTTTGAATCCATTCGAGTTTCCACAAACTTTCAAAATATTCTATTAAATTGTATGTTTTCCAGCTAGCAGAAAATAAGGACGCTCAACAAAGGCTTCGGAACGAGATCAATAAATCGATCGAAAAAAACGGAGAAGTTTCGTATGAGACACTGTTGGAGCTTCCATTTTTGGATCAATGCATCAATGGTGAGTTTAGGATCGTAATAAAAACGTAACCAATAGATAATCCAAAATATATATTGTATTGCACGATAGAAACTTTGCGACTCTACTCACCTGCGATAGCCGTTAACAAAATGACCACGGAGAAGTGTGAATTGGTGACAAACAAGGACAAACGAGTGACGATAGAAAAGGACACAGTCGTCATTATCCCTTATTTTGCTATACACCGCGATCCAGAATACTATGCAAACCCTGAAAAGTATGACCCAGATCGGTTCAGCCCAGAAAACGGTGGAACCAAAAAATATAAAGATATGGGAGTATTTTTTCCGTTTGGAGATGGACCGAGAATGTGCATAGGTGGGATTTGAAATTTGCTCGCAATTGAAGAGGATATAAATGCATTTTGCGGATTTTTCACAGGAATGAGATTCGCTCTTTGCCAATCGAAAGCCGCGATAGTCGAGCTAGTGCGAAACTGGGAGATGACAATCAATCCTAAAACCAAGCCGACGTTCACTATTGATCCTAGAAACTTTATGTGTACTCCGGAAGGTGGTACATGGGTGGATTTTAAGCGAATTGAAAATTGATTGTAATATTTTCTTAATCGATGAATATATCGAAAGAGACAAAACGAGTTTGAGAATGATTATTTAGAATTAGTGATGCATAACACTAGTTTACAATGTATTTTACTCAAAGACGAAAAAAATCATATTTGTGTAGGAAATTTGATGCTGTGTTTAGTTTTGAAGTCAAAAAAATAGAAATACAAAATTTTAAAATGTTTCGTAGAATTATTTTTTTACATTTGTGTAAGAAATTGTTCAAAAAAAATTGAATGACGGTCAAAGATTTCGTCTTTTTTTAATTGAGGACCCACCAAGACTTTTCTTGGAAGTTTGCGTCGGAAACATTAGGAAAATGTTTCTCAAAGCTGATCCGTTCTTTCCCGACGCTTTCACAAAAAAAAAACACCAATCTAGTTTTATATAAAGCGGTGGTAAAATTACATTCTTGGGTTTCATCAGCGACTTGTGGTTAACGTTCATTTTACTTTACGTTACATTTTACATACGAGCCATTCATTGTTAATATAGTAGTTTTCTTTGCCCTACTACTCTATAAACACAATAAACTCGGACGGAAAATTCTTCTGGGTGTATCGCAAAATCTTAACGTAATAAAAATATTAGGTATTTTTAAAAAAAAATATTTGTAAACTAATGAATCAATAAAAATAGATCAAAATGATATTACAGAATAACCATCGAATAGACATGCAGAAAATTCTACAGGCAACCATTTTGCTTACACCCAAAAACGAAATACATTGAATTCATAGTGCCTTTATTAATTTTTGCATCCTAATTGATACAATCTGCTATTCAAGTAACTTCAAAATAACAACTCAAGCAAATCTGATTGGCATCTTAATGAAAAAGGAGCCCTCAAAGCAATTCAGCAGTCGTAGCGTCGCGGCCAAACACTTTGGCAAATTAAATTATAAATGCATATTGATGACTTTGCCTTTTATTATTAAAAGCCCATAAATCAAAAAAAATCTGCTGCTCACCACTTTGCTCAGCCTCAGAAGGCAGTGGGAGCAACTCAAATCCCTTCGTTCTTGGCGTCGCTATCAATGTAAGATACTTGTTATCCACTTCAGCTACAGTTGATTCCAGTCGTTTTGTCGGGTGGCAGATGAATCCGGTAAAAGTGCTGATAACGTGAAATTCTTCCAGAGTACGAAGCCAAAGAATCCTGATTTGCCTTTTTTCTCTGGAATCCACAGATCAAATAAGGGAGGATTGCGGAGCTCGCGAAAATAGTAGTTAGAATGGGGTGAAGGTGTGTGTCTCCGTGCATGGCTTTGATTCGAAGTTCATTAGCAAAGCCGATAAAAGAAGCGAAATCCACTATGGTAAAATGCAAATTGTTTGAATGTATTAGCACTCATAATTAACATTTAGTCAAACATATTCGACGTACTGAAAAAAGGAATGCATTTATGAGCGGGCACGATAATTCGGAATCAACCGAAATGTTATACCTGTTTATTATGGATAATTAAGAGATCAGAATAAAGCAGTTTGTTATTTTTATATTTTAACTTTTCACAAATAACGGTTTTATAATAAGACCAACATTAATTTCGTTTCCAAAAAATTGAGCTCAAACGATCTTAGCAAATTGAATCTATGCGACTGATTCAAGTGTTACCGTAACAGTTTTAGTTTCGAGATAGCTTTCTAGTCCATACCGTCCCAATTCTCTCCCAATTCCGGATTGTTTGTATCCTCCAAAAGGACTTGAAACTGGAACAGCCACTCCATTTATCCACACCATGCCTGCTTCGATTCCATTGGCATAGGCCATTGCTTTGTTGATATCCTTGGTCAAGATGGCAGACGCCAAACCGAATGGTGAATTATTCGCCCGTTCAATAACTTCTTCCATTGTTTTGTATTTCAACACACAAAGAACTGGGCCGAATATCTATAATTTAAAAAAAAACGATCGTTTTGGACTGAACTTCCGTTCGCACAATTCAACTCACTTCCTCTTTGGCGATTTGCATATCATCGGTTACATTCGAGAAAATTGTCGGTTCAATAAAGTATCCCTTACTTCCAATTGCATTGCCACCAGCTACCAGTTTGGCACCACCTTTCTTTCCGATTTCAATATAACTGAGCACGCGTTTAAACATGGACTCATTAACCTGCGGTCCCTGTTCGACTCCTGCCTCCATGGGATTGCCGACTTTTCGCTTCCTGGCCAGACTGACTAGCTTCTCGAGAAACTTATCATGGATACTCTCGTGCACGAAGACTCGGCTCGTCGCAACGCAGACCTGTCCAGCATTGAAGAATATTCCTTGATGTGCGATGTTTGCTGCTTTATCCACTGAAATTTGGAGAGAAAGTTTACGTATGTTATGTTGAAATGTGTTTAGTTCTTGCAAGGCACAAAATCTCGACGAAAATAACAAGGAAGATCAAATTTTGGATTCATAAATAGTATCAGTATTCATAAGAGTTAGAATAACTTACAATCATAATCTTCGCATATGACCAACGGACTTTTGCCACCCAACTCCAAGGTCACCCTCTTCAAGTTTGAACTGGCAGCCGCGGCCATAATGTGCTTCCCGGTGGGAACTGACCCAGTGAATGCCACCTTATTGATGTCCATATGATGAGCGATTGCTGCTCCAGCTGTTCGCCCGTAGCCAGGAACAATGTTAATGACGCCAGGAGGAAAGCCTGCTTCTACAACTAGCGATGCAATATGGAGAGCTCCCAAGGGAGTGTCCTCGGCAGGCTTTAAAACAATTGTGCAGCCTATAAGAATGAATTGAGGGTTATTTTGAATTGTCCTATTTTAACTTGAGAAAAGAAAAGTCTGGAAGCAATAGTGTATTTGTCCCTCACCTGCAGCCAATGCTGGCCCCCACTTCCATGCCAACATCAAAATCGGTCCGTTCCACGGAATTATTTGTCCGACAACTCCGATAGGTTCCTTGCGAGTCATGGACAACAAGTTGCCAGGAGTTTGGAACGTTTCGCCAAAATATTTATCGGTCCAAGCCGCGTAGTGGCGCAACGTCTCAGCAGCGTTGTGGGTGGAGTGTCTGGTCTCCGCGAGAGGTCTTCCAGCCTCCAAGGTCTCAATTGTTGAAAGCATTTCCGCATTGCGTTCAATCAAATCGGCAAGTCTGCGAACAGAAGGAAGATGATATCAATGCCAATCTGAATATGAGCTGCATCAAAACTGGTCTGGAAAGGATCAAGATTTCATCGAAATAAAATATTTACTTGTTAATGAGAGCCGCACGCGCGGCCGGATCCAATTTACGCCATGGCGAGTTTTTGTGGAACGCTTTTCTGGCTGCTACAACGGCGGCATCTATATCAGCCTGAAAAGGGATTTCCAAAATCACTAGTTTCAGTAAATTTGTTTAGCTTCACTTACTTGATCGCCTTCTGCTACATCAGCGAGTTTTTCAAGAGTTGCTGGGTTGAACACCTCAAAAGTTTTTCCTGACTTGGCAGCAACAAATTCATTGTTGATGAATAGCTGCGAGATGAAAATTAATTTATTTAAGAATTTTCGAGAAATAAAATCACATGTTATTTCGATTATCTAACAGTTAATTATTCAAAACGTAATACATTTCAAGAAAAATTCTCGTATTCTGGTCTTAGGAAAATCGTATGGTTCGTAATCGCAGAAAAACTTCAAACAATTTGTAATTTTCTCATGATTAATTGTTCATAGTTGGAAATTAACTTTCCTGTGTAAATAAATGGCAATTAGTTGGAGCATCATAGTTATTCTGAATAAATAGATTCGTCACAAAATTCTTAGGAATTGAAATCTTATTAAATGGAATTGAAATTTTATAAAATTATAAAATACAGAGAATACTGCGCCTATGTGCATGTTACATTATTGCATCGAAAAATTTAATTGGAATTCTGCAAACTGATCACAAAATGGAGTTTAGGTTATCTGATTTCGTAGTAAAAATTTAGACAAAATGAACTCAATTTATGTCTTTTAGCATGAATCAATTCTCAAAATCAGCACCGATATGAATCTATAACACGACTGGCAACGGAAAACTTGTTGGCTTTAGTGTATACAGCTATTTTGAACTGTGAAGATATCCGTTACGTAAATCAAACTATGTAGAACAAAGAAATTCTTCAGGCACTATTCACCGTACATATATATTTGAATTTACGCCTATTTTTCACTATATTTTTCAGCACAAAGTTTTTTCTATGCAAAAACTACAAAAACGGACAATGTTATCGAACCACTGGTTATATGTTTTTCAGCTGTCGAACGACGATGAAATTAACACAAATTTTCAAAAATAAACTTACCTGTGTGTATTCAACTTTGACTTTTTTATCTGGCATTTTTAATCAATTCAAAAATTTCACAGAACAATAAAATAATCACCACAGAAGATCACAAGTGAGTCACAGAAAATCTGTCGGAAACGAAATGACCAAACTATTCCAAGTTTTCTGCTTTTATATGTTCGTATCTGTAATTGGGCCCTTTTTAACCGTTGCCGCCGAAATTAGAGAGCTTCGTGTGGTCCTCACTGGTTTTCATTTCCACCTGAACAAAAACCTGTTCAGTTCTAGCATTACTCGGAAAATATGAGAGTTTGTTTCCCGCCATGAAAACGCGTCAAGTCATGGTGCTTCGAAGAACTGTTGGGTTTAGCAACAATGTACCAAATAGTAATTATAATTAAATTAAATTATAGTACCGGCGGTAATGATTGAATGTTCGACGTGATTACATGCGGGAGAAGCGGAGGAGATGCAAATTCTGTAGTGTGTAAATGATTTCGAAGTCAAATAGAATTTTCATTTTCAACAATATTTAATTGAGATAGTGTTGGTATGCAAATATTTTCCAATTACATTTTTATGGCAAACGACACTTGTTCTGAGCCTAATTAATAAGAATTGTTGTTCGTAGTATAAATTTTACGACCGGCATGACTTCATAGGCATTTGGAAATAGTAATCTCTCAGAAGGGTTCACCTTGAAAAAAAATCATGGCGTCTGATTAACTTTTTTTGACAAAAAGATAATGGTACATATAGATGACGGTATGAATTGTTGACCCTGAAGCTAACAATTGGAACAAAAGAACTTAGTAAAGAAAATATACTTTTATATTTAAGACTCTAAGGTCGAAATATTAATTATTTTTGGAAATAATTAATTTTACCCAAATGAAAACATGAATAAAAAAATTCTCACACAAAAAAAAATTTCCAAATAAATTTTTTTCTTCTCTGTATGAAAAAATCATATTATGTATTGTAGATTGGATGATTTTAGAATGAAAAAAATCATCCAATCTACAATAATATGGCAGTAAAATTTTGAAAAATGATAAAATGTAAATAATATGAAATTATAACATTACAAAACTTCGGCTAACCCCGTTTCTTTTTTATATTTTTTTTATTTATTTTTTATAATAAGGATTCGATTTTTTTTATATAAATCGAATGTTTGATTAAAGATCTAATACGAAAGAGAAATAATTTTTTATTTGCCTTACCAAGAGTTATTGGGAAAGTAGTTCAAGCATGCATTTCAAAGTGATTGTAGTACTGAAGTAAATTGGTAAAAATAAATTTCAATTGCTAAAATCGACTTTGTTTTTAACGATATCTCACCTTCCTCAGAAAAAGCTTTGGAACCTCTCCTCCTTCTACCAACTCCGCGTAAAAAATGGCCATACGTAATTAATGAACACCCTCTAAAGTGAAACATTGATTAACATTGATCAAAATTTTGCTAAAACACACAATAGTAGTATAACTATGAAGGTATGTAGGATCTGAACGAATTAGTAGTGCCTTTCAACAGTTTCAAAATTAAGCAAGTTTTTGTCTTTTTTCAATTTTTTTCATTCTCAATAAAAACGGCTGAACCGATTTTGCTAAAAACTCATTCAGTTTTAAGTTACGTAATTACACGTCGAATGAAACCGGTCCCACGTCAATATCATCTTTGGTTCTTGAGATAATCGAGACGAAAAATAATTCCGAACGCACATACGTACATACGCACATCCACACATACGTACATACACACTCACAGACATCTCTCGAAAAACGATGGATTTGGAATATAGAGACCTTAAAACGTGGAGATATGTCAAACTTTGGGATTCACAAAATCGGCCCCATTACAATAACTTTCCACTGGGAACTGGGAAGTTAAAAATCAATCTATTAAATTAATGATGTCGAAGCATAGTTAGCACAATAAATTAATAATTAAGTAATAATAACAGCAAACGTTTCAATGATAACGAAAAACGGCTTGATAAATGTTACAAATTTACAAAAAAAGGGTGTAATACATACAATTTGATTATATAAAAATAATTCATCGCTGAGATCAAATGAAACAATTTTTCTAAAAGTAATTGACAAAAAACAATAAATCAAATGCTACTGTTGAGTATGGTTCCACAACCATTTCCCAGGCGCTCTATGTGAATATAATTACAAACCGAGCATACATTCAATATTCCTACGTTCAAAAATTATAGTACTTGAAATGAGTTCTCAGGAACAAAAGTCAAAAAAATTATTATTAGAAATAAAAGATTTGAAAATTCAGAATAAGGATCATTTGAAATAATTCACCCGAAAACTCAAGAAAACCTTATAAAATTACATTCCATCAAATTTTTCGATAATTAAAAAAAACAATTCAAATCATTCTACACTAAAAAAAAGTTTGTATGGGTGTGATTACATGAAAGAAGAGAGAGCGCAATAATCTATATAATGTTGTTAAATGTTTCTCCAATTACTTTGCAATAAGATATAATTCAAAAAAGGATAGTACCTACCACTGTAGTAGATATTGTTGACCTTCTCTTTTTCTGAGTAATCCTACAATAGATAATGCTAATATCGTTTTGCATTAGATTGATCAATAAAATTCAGATATAGCTTTTAAATTTTATGAAGAAAAAAAACAGCAGTTTCAAATGTGAGAAAGTTGATTTATTTTCGCATTTATGTCACTAATATCAAGCACCATCAATTACATCACACTTTCTCGATGTTGTATTCAAGTAATTAATAAATTGGCTATTTCACAGGACTAATATTCATAGTAATCGTCTTGGTTTCCAGATAATTCTCCAATCCGTATCTGCCACTTTCACGACCTATTCCGGACTCCTTGTAACCACCAAACGGAGCTGAGGATGGCATGGCCATATAGCAATTCACCCAAACCGTTCCAGCTTCAATTGCATTCGCGAAAGTCATCGCCTTGTTGATGTCGTTGGTTAATATTGCTGAAGCCAATCCGAAGGGAGTGTTGTTGGCCCGATCAATCACTTCTTCCATCGTTTTGTATTTGAGGACGCATTGGACTGGGCCAAAGATCTAATTATGGTTGTTTGTTAAGTATGTACAAATTGTGTATATATGATTATTCCAACTCACCTCTTCCTTTGCAATGACCATGTCATCAGTGACTTCAGTGAAAACAGTTGGCTCGATGTAGTAGCCCTTATTGCCGATTGGATTGCCCCCAACTGCCAGCTTAGCGCCTTCTTTCTTGCCGATCTCAATATAGCTCAGCACACGCTTGTATATCGCCTCGTTCACTTGAGGTCCCTGTTGTACACCCGGTTCAAAAGGATCTCCAACCTTTCGCGACTTGGCTAGCCCGACTAGCTTCCCCACAAACGCATCGTGGATACTTTCATGAACGTAAACGCGACTGGGAGCAATGCACACTTGTCCTGCATTGTAGCAAACACCGCTGTGACAAACATTTGCAGCTGTCTCCACTGTGAACGTTTCTAGTTAATGAAAAACTATCCGGATCCATCTGAGTTCCTTACCATCATAGTCCTCACACACGACAAGGGGACTTTTGCCGCCAAGTTCCAAAGTAACTCTCTTCAAGTTCGAAGTGGCAGCCGCCTGCATGATTTTCTTTCCAACACCCACGGACCCGGTGAAAGCAACCTTGTTGATGTCCATATGACTTGCGATCGCTGCTCCTGCAGTAGGACCATAGCCCGGAACTACATTAATGACTCCTGGCGGAAAGCCTGCTTCTTTGACCAACGACGCGACATGAAGAGCTCCAAGCGGTGTAGACTCTGCCGGTTTCAGAACGATGGTGCAGCCTTAAGTGACGAAATGGGAAAGAATTGTTTGCTAATAAAAATATCCTTGATTCAAAGGTGAACGAATAGAGAACTTTCGATCTCCATGCTGTTATTGAATTTTAATAATCAACAAAAAATTAAATTCTATACAGGATGAGACTTTCCAGCCACTGGAAAATCATCGCCCTTAACCAACTATTTTTATTATACCTGCAGCCAGCGCAGGACCCCATTTCCATGTCAACATCAACAGGGGAACATTCCACGGGATTATTTGACCTACAACGCCTACGGGCTCTTTTCGCGTCATCGACACCAAATTGCCGGGCGCTGGAAAGGTTTCACCGAAATATTTGTCGCACCATTCACCGTAATGTCGTAAACCTTGAACCGCACCCATCACGGAATGTGTCGCCTCCGCAATTGGTTTTCCCACTTCAAGGCTTTCCAGAGTTGCAAGGATACTCATATCGCGTTCCATAAGGGACGCTAATCTAGGAAAAGATGAGAAGTAAGTTTGAATTATGACCAGTTTTTTTCTCTAGAAAACTATTGTCTGAATATAATGTCGTGTAAAGAAACTCACTTGTAAATTAGCCCCGATCTTTTAGCGGGATCCATTTTGCGCCATTCTGAGTTTCTAGCAAAAGCTTTTCTGGCCGCCGCTACAGCCAAATCTATATCGGCCTGAAAAGAAATCCTTTTAAGTATTTCTTGTCGTATCTGTTTCATATACTTAGCTACGTACCTTATCTCCTTCAGCAATATCAGCAATTTTTTGTTTGTTCGAAGGATTAATAACGGGAAAGGTCTTGCCCGACACCGATGCCGTAAATTCATTGTTGATGAAAATCTGAAAGAGTGCAATTAAATTAGAGTATTTAAAAGGATGTATTCCAACAAAAACAAAACAAAATATATGCTCGAGTCGAAACAGACTTTGATCTTGCATTAAAAAATTAGTATAGATCAGATTGATGTGCAATTTGACTTGACACTAATACTGATGTTCTAAGGGTTTGCACAAATTTTCGACTTATTTCGAATTTTTTTCTACTACTTTTTTCCGTCTAATTTGACTGGACTTTAGACCAACGCTATTTAATATGAAAATGGAGGTTCGAACGCGAGAAGATGATGTCAATTTGCTTGGCTCATTTAATTAACCATTAATGATGTTAAGGATAAACAGCTCTACTTGATTGGTTGGTTGTAGGGGCAGCCCTCTTTATCAGAAGGTGGCTTAATTAGGCCACGACAGGCCCATTGTGATACCACAGAAGATTGGAACGGCATTGGAACCTACTTAGCTGCGGGATGGTGAGAGCCATTTATGTATGATGCTGGCTATGCAGCTAATGTTTAAATTAGCTACTTCCGTGAGGTTATCTGGGAAGAGTGAGCCTAGGGTTTGCATGCGTCTTCTGGATAGTGCTGGGCATTTGCACAGAAAGTGTTGGATCATTTCTTCTTCTTTTTCCGATCTGCAGCTTCGGCAGAAATCGTTAACAGAAACATTCAATCTTTCTGCATGTTTGACAATCAGAGAATGCCCGTCAGTACGGAAATGATGAAACGTAAAGTATTACGGCTCGTGTTGAGAAGTTGTGGAGGCTAGAGCGTGCCAAGTTTGTTAGGTTGTCCTACAGGTTTCTTCTAGAAGCCAAGCCTTTATGTAATGCTACTTGAAACTTAGCTTGACGGAGGCCAGTGGATGGCCCACTTAGGGTGTTAGTGTATAATCCTGGAGTTCAGTGCTAGCCCTCGCTAGGGCGTTTGCTTCGTAATTTGTCGGTACCCAATATAGGATCACTTCACAGTAAAGCGACATTACGTTCTGTTGTGTGACATTCCACTACTATTTTGTGTTAGTTACACACGTCGGATAATGATTGGATAGCAGCTTGACTGTCAGAGAAAATGTTTAGATTTCTTATAGACATTTTCTGGTTTCTCAACCAGTCTACTGCTTTGCATATTGCAATGACATCTGCCTAAAAAACACTGTAGTGATCTGGAAGCCGGAAGGATAGTTTTAGGCTTAGCTGTTCTGAGACAACACCACAGTCAACTTTTCCATCCGTTTTTGATCCATCAGTGTAGATGTCGACCAATTTCTGTATCTCTACTTCTTGAAACAAAAAGTATTTAGATGTATTTCAAGGGCGAACTTCTAAGAATTTGAAATGTAATGATGAAAATCAATCATACTTCTACTAAGTTGATCAAATATAACGGATACCTTCAAAGAGTCCCATTAATATGCAACGAAATGTAAATCCAATCATGGTAGCTTCGTTGTATTGCATGGATACTATGTGATCCATGATCATTTTTTATTACCTCCAGATCGATTGTAAATATTAAAATTTCATGAAATATCATCCGATACCAATAGTAGTAGGACTGATTTTCTGTAGCGCGAGCGGTGTTGTGGAGGGAGGTTTGGTTAGACGAGGTTGAGGGGACACTTAGCAACAGAAAAACATCAGTCGCCTACGGACTTTGGTTGAATATAGACATCATTGCTCACACAAGCGTTCAACGCATTGTTTGTGAGGATTTGGCCATGGTCAATGCGCCGTGCCATGAACAAAGAACATCATTTTCACAATATCGCACATTCATCTTTTAACACTTTTGATTCTAGCAATAATTATTTTTGAAATATAGTCACTCAAAGTGGAAAAAGTTGTATCTGCTTTTTTCACGATAGCAAAAAACTGATATTTTCCACATGTTTTGATTCTATAATTACATGTTTTTGTTTTATTCTTAGTTCAGCATTATATTATTGAATGGAACACTTATTTAGACACTAATTAGTCACATGTAGGAATTTAAGAATAATAATTCTGTTCCATTACGCCAAAATAAGTTTTCCGTCAAAGAAAATGAATAACTCACTTGCTTGTATTTGATTTGTACATCAGGTTTGGCCATATTCGAATTTATTTAAGTGAATAATTTCAATTGGATTCCAATTTAATCTATATCATTCAATATTTGATACTATTGCACAGTCCAAGAACGTTCTTCTCGTGCCGACAATCTCTGACTAAAACACGTACGTGTGAAGTCATCAAATTGTTCAAATCTCTCGCGTCTGTGATTATTTATGGCGGAAAGTTGATTATTATGAAATTGCTAGTATCTTTGGGTTGGCGCAAATCTCACTCGGCTGATAAGTGAAAGTGATAACGAAAAATTATCACAACACTGTATATTATTTTTAGCTATCTTTTCGTGATAATGTGTAAGCACACGATTGTTTGAGATTTTATCTCACTTCTGGAATATGAAACTTTCGAATTTTCAATGTTGCAATCCAGATGCAACAATATTCACATGTAATAAGTTGCTTCGAAGATGCCTCAAATTGAGATGTAGGTACTCGTAGGAGAATAGACTAAGTCTTGCTTATATTTAGTGATAACACTTCTATTATTTAAAGATGACACTCAGAAGATATGCACCGGGACGGTCACATTTCGAATAAAACTCCCAGAGACTAGACAAGGACATATTTATTATAAAAACAAGCAAATAATTAGTCTTTGAAAAACATTCAATTACTCCACCCAACAATTTATCTGTGTTGTTTCTCAGTGCGGCATATAATTGCTCTTTATTACATCAATTAACAACGAACATTGTTTGCAAATATTGTAGCTTACACCTTCATCCGAAGGTGACATCAGAGGGGCTCACAATTGAACAAGATTATGGAACGATTAATCTGGCCATGTAAATTTTATGGACCACCTTACAACTTACAACTAAGAAAATATTTCTTTTTAGGTTGGTGTATATGAGGGGCTTGTTATCTCACTGTGCTATGGTGAGCTGGTATTCCTTGATTTAATTTCCAAGGAATGAAATTCGATAATGAATCGGATCTTCATACGTTTATTCAAATGATTGCACGATTCGCTTAACATAAATTTTAATTTAATTAAATTTTCTATACATTGTTTTAAAATAATACTAAACAAGCCGCGAGGTACGACCCTTGAGGCCCACATAGTCAAAGTAATATTTGCATAGATATTAAAAATATGAAACACAAAAATAATAATGAAAATAATTCTTCTTTAAATAATACTAAGAGGTACTCATAACAGTAATTGGAATAAGTTAATATTAATCGTATCATCTACAGGAGCGTCTCTTGATTGCGTGATTGAACATCACGCGGATCAATCGGAGATGGGTGGGAGCGGGGGGGGGGGGGGGGGTGCAGGTTACAAAGTCTTTTCTATCGACGCTTGAAAGACAAAAGGTCGCTAGCGAAAATGAATGCAGTTTTTATTATGACGCTGACTGAAGAGATTTTGCTTTCATTAAATTAAAAAACGGCTTCAAACATTTTTCTAAAAAAACGATAGAATCATATAAATGTAAATACGCGTCGATTGGCACCTTAACGATGCACATTCTATATTTGGTTCGCGAGATATAGTGCATAACATAAATGACCTTCAAGGGATCAAAACAACAACCCCCTCCCCGATCGAAGTTTCCAAAAACTACTCAGCTTTTAAGAATGCAAAGACGCGTCGATTGGCACCTCAACGAAGTCGACACGACTTTGTTTACGTGAGTTATGCGCGTAGAAAAAACTGTCCCCGAACGTACGTACGTACTTACACACACACATAAATATAATTGTTTCTAAAACACTGAGATGTACATTTAGAGTAAAAATTATATTTACAAAACTGCTTTTAAATTAAATATTAAATGCTCTGGAAAAACAGGGTGACGAGTTTATCGTCCTCCAACGGAAAGGTTGTGATAGTTGAGTTTTTCTAAAGGAAAAAAAATGTTCTGGATAATACATCACTGCGCCTTTCTTGAGTAGTCACAAGGGTTTTAAGAACGGAGGACTTTCTTGTTTATTTATCATCATCCAGCTCCCAAATTTCACTGTAGAAAGTTGTGATGTGAAATAAAGCGATGCATGATGTCCTTTATTTGTAAGTTTCAAGTTGGCACCATGCATGGTGCTGTACTTTTGAAGATACAATCAATTGAACATTGATCCTTGACACAAAAATATTGTAAAAATCGGGAACAAGTATTTTTTTTATTCTTAACATGCACAAATAATGTCCTTTTTTCTTGCATTTTCGCAAAAATCATGATGGTTACTATGGACTTATTTTCTTTGTTCAGACTTTTATTGTGTTTTCGATGAAATAAAATAGTAAAAACGTAATATCAAATCTCTAGTTTTTGGACAAATATCACGTCATAGAATGTACAAAGTGGTTCGTTACATAAAATGGCGGATTCTTATAAAGTAATTAAAACACAAATATTTCGGGGTGTGACGCCAGGTAATATGACAAAAACGTATGAAGGTAACAGTTATAGGCTCACGAGCTATTTTTACAACAATAAAATTAACTATAAGAAAAATTTGTGCCTTTCCCTTTTTCTTTAATTGTTAATAAAAATAGAATCTTCAAGCTATAGAAAACTGTCGGAATTATTGTGTCGAGAAATATGCGATTGAAGCTTTGAGACTCCTCATCGCACGATCAGAATCCTTAGTACACGGCCAGGTTACATCGGTCAGGTAACTTCTTCACCAGATCAAATTTTTAAATGATTCTTTCCTCCAAAGTTTCTCAAAAGTATACAAAACCGGCGATAAAAGAAAAAAAACGTATCTTATTTCATGCATATGCTTTAATATATACAAAAGATACATCTTCTACGTGTATGCATTGATATTAACGTTGTAATTGCAACGGAGTGTCTAATACCTTAGATGCTAATCCACTTAGCTTTTATTCAACGTTATATGACATTATGCGTCTGCTCTGTTATATTTGCATTCATTTTTGGCCTTTTTGCTTCCTCAAGAGCACATAAAAATCATCTTCACGTAAACGATTGCAAGTCTATTAAAGAAACCTGGATGACCACGAGACTGTATGCGTTTTTCCTTACACACCTTCGCAACAGAGCATCTTATAATCATTTGCACCGTCAAAAGCACAACAGCCCCAAAATACATCTCCCCTAACAAAACAGACTCAATACCATCGTGTCTTCTTTCTGGAAATTTCGTTTCGAGCCAATTGCCTTCCTAATTGGCTCTAATCGTACCCAAGAGACCGTTCTGCGGGTCGTTTTGGGTTATCTTCGCTTTTGATGCCAGTTTCATTCCACGTCGTAGAAAAAGGACGAGGCAAGCACAAGAACTGTCATAAACAGTTCGGAACGATAAATTCGAATTAGCTCTTGACCGGCATCAGCGATTTGCATACAATTTCAAGACCAGTCCAGTTCAATTTAATGGTGCTTAAAAGAACCGGCAGAACGATACAATTCAATGGATTATCTTAAGAATGTCCTTTTATAGTGTCATGTACGCCGGAGCTAACTTAATACTTGTTTAGTACTTCGTAAAATGTGTACTTTTATGGATTTCGGACTATTTGTTACAGTCAAGACTTCGTAAAATGGGGACGCACGATTTGTAATCCATTCAAGTGAGAAATTTCTAATGGTTTAATAATATCTATTACAAAATGCAGCAAATAAGGTACAAGCATAGCCATAATTAATTAATACTCGTGCAGTCCATCTTAAAAATACATTTTTATTAAATATTGTGGTAAAAAAGTAAAAACATCTTCGCGGGTTAATATAAATTTATCATGGCTGTAATGTGCATATTACTACTTCAAGTCATTTCTCAAAAACTCAGGGCGGAACAGCAGACCAGCAAAGTTTAAAAAGAAATTTTAGAAAGAACTTATTAGCGAATTATTTATACAATCGGTCGCGATGTTGCATCTGCAGCATGAATCTTCGATTCGAACGCACTCCAGCAATATAATCTTTTCGCTCCTCCTTTAAAATTGTCTCATTGACACATGAGTTGTTCTTGTACATGCTCATGTGCTCCTTCTGTCGATCAATGAGATTCTCGCCACTTTTCTCAGAGGTTTTAGTCGCTTTTATTGGTTTCTTCGCACCTTTCGTGACCGTCGTTTGAAGTGACTTATTCACGATGTTTTTGTTCTCTTGAAGCACCGATTTAACAGCTGCAATTGTTGGCTTTTTGTTGACTTTGATATTGGCAAGCTCGATCCTTTGCCTAGCTCGGGGCTGTCTGTTAATTGGTTTTGGTGCTCCGTTCAGTCGTTTCACGTCTTTCTTGAAGATGTCTTTTGATGACGATACGTTTACACTAGCTTCCTTTGCTTTGGTGACCGATGCATTCAAATCTGTTCAGTTGGAAATGACATTGAATAATTCAGCAAACATTGACATTACATCACCTTTTTGGGGCTTCGAGCCGGAAAGCACTTTGAGACGTTCATTCTTGCGCGCTACGTGATCCAAAATTGATTCCATTTTCGCGAATTGTTGCCTGTGAATGGCGGCAAAGTTAGGCACTTTGACGCGTGATGATGGAGTGGGGGCTCGACTAGACTTCTTGGTTGAAGGAGCATCTGCAAGTAAAAAGCGTTTTTCGCTATTGGACCGAGCCGAAAGAATTTTGGTGATAGAGACTTACCTTCCCTGCTGGGCAGGAAACTCTTTACGAAATCTATCTCAGTTTCCGTTTCAGCCACGGACAAACTTCGTTTCCTTCTCATTGTGACATCTGAAATAGACAACATGGATTCGTTATTATTTTTACAAGGATAGCTTCAACTGGGTCTTACGAGCACTTCCAGATTCCTCTGCATTTTGTTTTTTGCCCTTCATCAACAAATCTACCTCGTCTATGTGTATGGTGGTGTTCAAAGGACTATTGAAAGCCACGGCCCTTTTCGTAGTCGTATTTAATACAGTCGGCGTATCACACGAATACGAGCGCCGTGATCTGCGAAGCGCTGATTTTAAAGGAGTCTTCGTAAATAGCTTGCCTGTTATCGGGGTTACGATCATCGCATCAACGGCTTTCAATCGGTTCGGAGAGGCAATGTTCGCGATGACGGTTTTCTTAACGGAACCCTCCTTTATTGGCTTGAATGGTGTTCCTTTCCTGCTTTGCACAGACTTTCTTGCAGGCGTGCTCGAAAATCGTGGTCCACACCGCAACGCTGCGGAGGCTACGATTTCTTTCCGGCACTCCACCTTTGCCGCTTCGTGTTTTAACTCGGACGCTGGGATCGAAGGCTCGGATAATTCGTATGTGCCGTCCTTGGTTTCTTCCTTGCTGCGTTCCTGTGAGCTATCTTTGCTGTTAATTTGATCGCTTTCGCCGTTTAAATCGGGAGTTATCAAACTAATGACATCATCTGTTCTGTTGGAGCTCAGGTCGGGCGACTGCATTGACGAAGCTGCTTCCTTCATTTTAGAAGATTCCAATCCACTTTCAACATTTTCGGCTTTTATTTCGACGCTCAAATCATCATCTTTCACTTCTTCAGTTGCCGCCTCGACTGATTGTTCCTTCGTGTCGACATTGCTGGCCGTTAGATTCAATTCCTTCGAAGACGCCCCAACACCACTCTCGCCATTCTCACTTAGGATTTCCGATGTTTCTTGGTTGCTGCCACTGCCACTGTCTTGCCTTTTGAACTGCTTGGCGTCCTTTCTTTTCAAGTTGGCTCTGCCTTTCTGCTTTTTCGACTTTTTATTCCGCTTTTTCGAGTAATTCTTCTCTTCGCTTGACGCCCCTTTAGGTGGCGAATCCAACGGGCAATGCAACATGTCTGGGTTCAAGAATCGCGAAAGGCGGCTGGGAGTGTGTTGCGAGTTCAGCGATTTTCTCAAATCCTCCTCTTTGAGGGACATTTCCAATTTGTTGCAGCGATGCGATCGCCTTGGCGTGAATGTTACTCCTGCTGCAATGAATAGTTAATTTCAGTATCAAATAGATCTGCATTACTTTTACCGGTGACTCCTTCATCGGCACTCATATTGACTTTTTAAAAAAACCTTCGCAAATTTCACTGCTGGACGAAATGCAATAAATTACTAACAGACCAACGGCTCACTTCGATTTGATATTGACACACACCGTACACAATTCAAAATTTCCGTCCGCTGAACTGGGAGTGTGATTAATGTCAAATAGTGATCGAGCTTTTGTGAACACACGCTATCGAGCGGGCGGTTGTTGCATTGCATAACACAATTGTGAATTTTCGTTTTTCAATCAATATTTTCGTGTCGAGTTGACAAAACGTTTTAACGGTTCATTTTAAAAGTTAAAGCTTTAATTTAACGATTATGATCCACAAATTGTTAGTTCTAGTAAGTTCATTTTCTACAGTCAATTTTGTTACAAACGAATTAATTCAAGTTAACGTAATAATTAATACGTAATAATTAATACGTAATAATCAAAACAATAAATAAATTTAAAAAAAATATTTCATTTTGTTTGGAAATTTCCACCACAGTTATAATTTTCGTAGATAAAGGTGATTTCATTATTTTCTACAGAGAATGGTTAATGTGGACAATGAAACCAGGCAAAAATGTTGCAACAACAATAATGATCAGAACGATGGGAACAACGGAAACGGATGCGTTTAGTATTGCTTGTGCTTGTCGCCCCCGGTCCCCTCAGTACAAAACGTGTGTCCAAAGTGTTACCCCTATTTTTATTACATTTATGGTAAACATGACATTCAACAACGTTTTTATAACTTTTTAATTTTTTTATTCAAACTATTTGTTTTTTATTTCTTTATATTTTTTTTTACAAAAAAACATTTTTGTTGTTGATTTTTTTGACTTTTAAACAAGTCCAAAAATCACTTCTCATATCAATTTAACGGTTTCATATTATCTCTGGAAATAGGCAAAATAACCATTGTTACCGTGACCGCCACGAACTTTTTATGCCATGGTAGTAAGGGAACCTCCCTCTTTCGATCCTTCCTACTCCCACTCCCACTCCCTTCGGGGGTTGGGGTCATAATCTTAGCCTTTAACGTTTAATCTAATCTTACGACTGAGCACAGTGTCTCAAATGAGGGCTACTTAATCGTTTAATTTTACGTGAGATATATAAATTAAAATAAAGCAAATTGCATACAAATTTTTAGGAGAAGAGAATAAACATATAGACGATTCATGCCGTATTGATATTTTGGACTGAACATTTAAGTATGGAATATATACGATATGTGAAAGTAGAGCCACAATTTAGTGTTGGGCTGTTAATGCTCGCTGGTGTGGTGAAAAACTAGACTTAAATTTCAATATGGCATGAATCTTCTGTGCGTTTCTTTTTTTTCTGGCGATACTTTGCTAAGTACCCAATTGTGTGAACAACATTTCGATGTCAACATATTTTAGTAAAAATGAAATTTGAATTTGCTGTCCGTTCAAATTTTTAATTGGGACTTGTAATAGTTCTTAACTAAGGTAGCGAATCAATGAATAATGCAATCGTAGCTCGATCTAATATCACTTTCCATAACACCTAGAAGCTCAAAGTTGTATTGTGCACCTTGAAAAGATAAGATAAGCAATAGATGAGGCTGAGATTGACAAAATGCGTGACTTGCAAAATGTTCGCTATTAAATGCCGAATTTTCTAGCCAAACAAGTCAGTTCTAGTTTGCCGGCCGGCTTGAGGAAGAGATTGCTAGCTGAGGTTACTCCAAGACGATTTAGAACCGAAATAGATTGATTACGCGGACGATAAGAAATTAAAATGCCGCAGCCAGATATCAAAATCCAGTACACAAAAGTTAGTAGTTTTATTTAGTGAAATGTGAATATTTTTTCAGATTATTACTGAAGTTATGTACATCCAGTTTGCGTTGAAAAGTGAAAGATAATTGTAAAATTTTAGTAAAAGACAAGGTAGATAGTAAGTGCAAATACATCTTCATTACATCGTAAAAACGAAGAGAGACAGTGTTAATTTTTAGAACCGGTTGAGAGTTTTGAGCTACCTACGGATTTAAGGTCCATTTTGGAGATGTGTTCATTATAATTATTTAAAAACCCACTTATATCGCACACTTATTTAAGAGTGATTCCAGCAACTGAAATGTTATATTGCATATCATGCCGGACTTGCAATCGACGAGTCATCATGTGGGCCAAATTGAAGTCATATGCATGTTATTGTATATAAACATAATGGATACGGTGATAAGTTATATTTTGTATAATATGAAATCATCGTATGTTATGTAAATGACAATAACGGTCAGAAGTTGCGAAAAATTAATGTTCAAGTTTGAATTAGGTAACTTTAACATGCTTAATTTACTAAAGAATGAATTTTAAGGTACTATTATCGTCAAAAATTTTCAAAAAAAACAATTTTTGTTGCATTTTTCAACTCCTTAGACTTTTAAAAAAAACTACCAGTTTTGCAAGTAATAACGGTGTATGTATAAGTTTAAGTGAGCGCGCGCGTGGCTCGAAGCAGGCCGAAGCCGAAGGCACATTTTATGAATCGCATTATTTGCCGCGTGAAAATTAACTTGAGACATTGTATCTATATTTCCAGATATTTATGGATTCAATATGTACCACGATTAATTATACTATTGTATGCATAAATTTGCAGCCATTATGAAATTTTGAGAAACGTTAAAAAAGTTTAAACGCATTTTTCGTAAACGACATTTTTTAAAACTGCGGGCAGTTAATCTCTGGATTGATTGAACCGATTTGAATAAACCTTGGCGCAATTTGCTTAATGATATATCCTACAGGGTAATTTACAAGAATTTGATCAAAAAATTACAGATAACAAAGCAATTTGGGCACGCAAACAACTGCGAAAAAAGGCCGTTTTTCAATTTTTTGTCAAACATTCGACAATTTATTGTGTCGACTTTTCACTAATTGTGGTAAATTACCCTGACCAAAACCTTTCTTTTTAAGAAACTTTTTGAATTTTTTGTTGCACTCTTACTAATCTCGAGATTAACTGTTCACAGTGGAACAGTGTTTTTTTCAAGACCTTTTCTTCTATAAATTAGAAAAATAAAATGAAAAACTTGTTTTACATTCGCTAATAATAAAATAATGTTTAAAAAAATTATGTGAGAATATTCGACAAACGCGCTAATAAAACAATTCTTGACAATTTACTTTTTTGGCTTTGAAGGCGGTAATGGTATCTTAATGCAAGTTTTTAAGGATTTCTTGGACTGATAACTTCCTTTAAAACATAACTTAAACTGAACTAAGTGATGTGATGATTTTGACGAAGAAATCGTTTTATTAAGTCATCAACTAATGAACATCTCTTTGAATTTACAACATCCTAAAGAATCGGCAAATTTAAATTGCCTTTAATTAAAAATATACATGCTTTAAAAAACAACCTACTCAATAATTGTAAAATCGCTTTAGTATAATTTTGCCACATAATATGTTTTATAATCGATTCGTTATTAATTTTAAGATTTTCATCAACAATGAATTTGTCCCAGCTATATCGGGAAAGACATTCCCCGTCATCAATCCATCCAACAAACAAAAGATTGCAGACGTTGCGGAGGGAGACAAGGTATTAGTCCTTTGAAGTGTAGAAAATGTGAAGAAATTATTTTAACTTCTTTTTTTTTAAAAAAAAGGCGGACGTTGATGTTGCTGTGAAGGCGGCACGAAAAGCATTTGCCAGGAACTCGGAATGGCGTAAGCTTGATCCTACTGCCCGATCGAAGCTGATGTACAAGTAAGCTCCAACTGCTAAAATTGTTCCAGACGTGCAATAAGGTTTCACTGCAGCTTGCTTATTTATATTAATTCTTTATTTTTACTATGAAATTAGATTGGTCTCGCTGATGGAACGCGATTTAAACATCCTTGCAACTTTTGAGAGCCTCGAAGTCGGGAAACCAATCACGGAGGCCACCGTCATAGTAACGGCTGCAATCGAGAAGCTACGTCACTATGCGCAATGGTGCGATAAATACGTTGGTGAGACATTCCAAGCTCCAGCAAATTTGGTGTCGATGAGCCGGAAAGAGCCAGTGGGCGTGGTTGGGCAAATCATTCCATGGAACGGACCTCTTCTGATGCTGACGTGGAAATGGGGACCAGCATTGGCGGCCGGTTATTATCAGATACTCCTTAGATCCTTCAACGGCGTTATTAAAATCTGATTTGATTTTAGGTTGCACTATCGTTTTGAAACCAGCTGAATCAACACCGCTCGGAGCGCTCCATGTTGCTTCATTGGTCAAAGAAGCAGGCTTTCCACCAGGAGTTATTAACGTGGTGCCAGGCTACGGTCCGACTGCAGGGGCGGCCATTGCATCCCACATGGATATAAACAAGGTTGCTTTCACCGGGTCCGTTGGTGTCGGCAAGAAAATAATGGAGGCAGCCGCCACTTCCAACCTGAAGAGGGTGACTTTAGAGCTTGGTGGCAAAAGTCCGCTTGTCGTGTGTGAAGATTTCGATGGTAAATATGGCGTCAGTTTATTTTGAAATTCGATATTTGATTTGCGAACCAACAACGTAGTAGTGTGAATGATTCCCAGAAATTAACTTCAATAACTCCTTCCAAACGTGAGAACAGCGTAGTTTATCTCAATATATGTGTTTTCAACAGTGGAAGAAGCCGCCCTTATTTGTCATAATTGCGTTTGTTACAACGCAGGACAAGCATGTATTGCACCAAGTCGAGTTTTCGTTCATGAAAGCATACATGATGCGCTTGTAGCCAAATTAGTGTCGCTCGCCAAGTCGCGAAAGGTAGGCGATCCCTTTGAGCCAGGCGTTCAGCAAGGACCTCAAGTCAACGAGATGATCTACAAGAAAATATTAGGTTTTATCGAAAGTGGAAAGAAAGAAGGTGCTAAGGTGGCAGCGGGCGGTAATCCGATTGGAAAGAAAGGATACTTTATCGAGCCCACTGTCTTCACCAATGTAACAGACAATATGGCCATTGCAAAGGAAGAGGTGAGTAACGCAATGGCACGACCAACATTCGAATTCGAATCAATTGTAATTTTAGATATTTGGTCCGGTTCAATGTGTATTCAAATACAAAACAATCGAAGAGGTGATCGAACGCGCAAACAATACTACATATGGATTAGCAGCTGGGATTCTTACAAAGGATATCAATAAAGCGATGACTTTTGCGAACGCTGTAGAAGCTGGATCGGTGTGGATCAATTGCTACATGAGTTCCTCAACAGCGGCTCCGTTTGGTGGTTTCAAAGAATCTGGGTTAGGACGCGAAAATGGAATCTACGGGCTAGAAAATTATCTAGAAACGAAATCAATCACTATGAATATTCGCCCGGTGAATTGACAAGAAATGTAAAATGTAGATAAAGTTTATTGTTTTTCAGCAACGGATGAATAAAGTGAGAATGTAAGAAATATAAATTTTCATCTGATATATAGCTATTCGATTCTTTATTAAAACATATTGATTTTGATAGTGCATCACATGTTATCAAGATTATTTTGAAGCAAACTTAATTTTTAAGGAAATCAATAGTTGATTAAAACATGAGGAATAGTGCATGAATTATTTCCAATTTGAATTTAATGTTCCTTCCGAATCCTCCCATGGAAAACCATTCAAAGCAGATTTAAAGGTTTTTAGTACTGATTTTCATAAAACTAAATATTTCGTAAATCAAACTCAATATTCAAAACCCTAATCATTGTTTAGAAACTGTTACATGCGGAAATGTTTAAAATAATTCTCGATTCGCTCAACAACACGATTTGTAAATCTGTTTCAAAGTATACAAACATTCCTCTCAACCCCTTCATCAATTTCAGTTCTTGATTGATTCTATTCTCATTCTTGTTCGTATTCAAAATAGGAACATTTCCTGATTTGCATACGATATTTCCTCTCAACAAAAGTATCCGGAAGGGAAGTGAAACACAAAATTCCTGTTGAAAATGTGGTCTGCTTGTTTTGTCGAAGTGCTTGTCCGACATTTTTTGAATTATTTTTTTCGTAACAAGCTGAAAAAGTGAACGAGATGCATTCTTTCCCGGAAGATTCTTTTTCAATGGAATGCCAACGGTTGGTAATTATCACGGAAAGGAATTTTGGGTGTAACTACGTTTTTTTCTGAATGCAAGACTCGGAAGAAGGGCTCATTTGAATCGCTAATAATATAATCTGCATGTTATGTAAAAGAAGATGTTTAATCATGCACATTTTAGTGGTGTAGTCCTTTCTTTTTATAATGTGATCGCCGAACGACTTTTCCCCCGCCAAAAAATGAATACCTATATTGTGAAAAAGCTCACAATATGTATATAACGCGTGTATGTGCCTCAACTGGCAAAGCATTTTAGTTGCGGAATAATCCAATGCGAAATGATTCCAGCTAATCATCCAGACTATCTAATCACACAGTCTGTTCAAATCTTATAGCGAACCGCAAAGCCTACTAATTTTCTCCTTTTACCAAAGCCCACAATCAAATTACTTTTTCGAATCGTTCGATTATTTGAAAGCTCCTCTTCATCCCCACAATGCCGACTAAAGAAAAAATCATAGTCCTCATTTATCGGCACACCTTTTTTTACAGTTCCTCTTACCATCGCTTCCAACCAGTCTTTTGACGAAATCTTCAGGACACAATGCTGAAAAGGTAAGTTGGTAGGCCGCCGGCCACATTATGATTTTCTTGATATCCTTGCCTCAAGTTCATGGATAGATGAAGACAGGCGGTAGATGATACCACTTTCCTCAGCACAATATTTTCACCTTCTTCCTTTCAAGTGCCTCACACCGTTTGACGACATGCCATTAGCCGGAGTGGCGAAATTGCAAAAATATTAAAAAAAAGTGCTTGAGCCGACAAAAAAGTTTTCCCTGAAGGATTGCGTGGGAACGAATGTGTGTAGCGGCGAAGGTAGTCGTCCTTGGAGGCGCTCCAGGTGTCAGGGTGGCCTCCCGCATCTGTTGTTTTCATTGCAGACTACCATGAGGGTCGTTTTAAATTCAAAGCCGTTTCATTGCGAGGCAATTTAACAGCACGTTCACGTTTATGCCATTTATTTACTCGAATACATTTTCGTCGAGGCATTTTTCATCGAATTAAGGATGTTATGATGGCGATGCCAATGCGATAAACATTACATTAACTTCGAGACTTTGATTTGGGTGGTAAGGTGAATAAGTGGAAGCAATTAGTTGACCGTAGGACTATCGATAGTGTGTTATTGAAGCCATTTTTTGGTAAGCTATTCGCTATAGTGATCTTATTAATTATATTCTTTCAATATCTAAAAAAAATATAATTCACATTATAAATGACACGTCTCTGTACATCTGGGGTGAACTTTCGGATGTTACCAGGATCCAACCCTCGTTCTCAACTTCATTGTTTGATTTACATGGCTACCAGGTCTTTTGGCTTTCAGACGCAATCAGGGCACAGAACACGATTCATTGTGAAATTTTAGCGAAAAATTTATAAGGCAACCTCAATAAATACTTAATGGCACCTTGCTGCGGTGCTGGAATGTGGCGCACGTAAAGTCGAAGAAATTTCTAATTAGGGTTTCTTTCGTAAAGTTTCTTGAGATATTAGCATTTACAATGGAAACGTGACAGATACATTGATGATTAGGGAAGTGAGTAGGGATTTGAAAAAGAAATCAAATTTCGGTTTTCGAGAGATGGGGGTCGACTTGGTAGTTTTTCTTGAATAAAGTGTGGTTAATATTATTATTATTGGCATCATAAAAACTCATCCAGGCGAATGTCGAAACACTCACTAGAAATTATGCCTCACAATTTAATATAATCGATATTTACACATCCCGAGCAGGGTTTGTTAGCAGTGGAAACAACGCCAAGCGTCGGCCAAGCCTTGGCGTACAAAGAACGGCCAACGGTCAGCTGCCAGTGCTGGCCCAGTATTGGCTGACTGCTGGCTGACTACTGGCCCAGTAGTGCATTCAAGTGCTGGGCCAGTGCCGACCGCTTGAAGCCATTATACTGAAATATAACAATTCAGGATACAAGCAGAATGTTAAACGATTTAAAGGAAGTTCACTAGTGAGCTTCAGTCCAAGTTCGTTATATTAATAAGTATTGCATAGTTATACTGCGCGAATATTTAGTATTGCATTAATAATGAAATGTAAAGTGAATGGCAAAGAAAACATGTCAGAAATCATTGCATTATTTGAAAAACTCATAGTTCATATTGATTGCACGCATGAACGTTCATTTTGAGGGTGTAGGCTGAACAGTATTCCCTTTCGTAGTCGTCGATATTTCGAAGAAATGTGTTGCAGGCGAAGGTAAATGGCACGAAGGTCACACTATTCTTTGTTCTTAGAACGAACACACTAATATACAATTTTTCATTATTCATTTTTACACCCGAATAGCTTTTTACAAGAGATAAAAGTGTCCCTTGAAAACAAACCAGTATGTTTTCAAGGGTATTTTAATATTTTTTTAGACGTAATAATAAATTTTGGATGTCGTAGCAAGTTTTCTTTCCAAACTAAATTGAATAGTTTTTAACAAAACCAGAAAACGTTCAAGATGATTTTGAATCCTTTTTGAAGCGTAAATACAACGTCTTCTCGCATCAAAAGTTTTGTTCAATTAATTCAAATTTCGTCAATTGAAGAAGTTAACCATATTTTTTTCTGATAGAAATATTTGTTGAATACTAATTGACCATTTTTCGACCAAGTTAATTTTCCTGATGATATTTGAATTTTTTAACAACACTTAATTTTGTTTGCAAAAAAAACTGTGACGTGAAGTTTTCATTGAAACTTTTTATGTGGATTAAAAGGCAATTTTTTGGTCTTCTTTGATATGAATATTTTTTTCTTGATACAGAACTAACTATATTAGGCTGAAAAGATTTTTTGAACTACTAGATCTGTGAACAATCAATCATAACTTTTTGTTGATGTAGAAATACGAACGAGCTACGAGAGACTGGCAAAAAAGAATTCTGAATGCAGAAGCTTTTTTCATTTGCACTTCAGCAATTGTTCATCAGACAATTCAATTAATTGCAACTCAGTCGACTTTGAAGAAGAGACTTTTTGTTTTATTCTTGGAATTTTGAATTCTATTCTTATTTTTTTCAATAGAAGCTCAACTGATAGACGTCTCATCGCAACAGTGCGGCGGAAGTTTTATTGATTGAGTAAAGTTATCACAATCGAAAAAAGAAAGAGCACACCTTAATCCATTATTAATCTCGATCATATCCTGAAAAAAAAAACTGATTTGATTTATAAACCACGCATGGGTTATAGTTTTATGCGGTTTAATTCGTTGACTCAAAAAATCTTCTATGTAAATGCTCTTGTTAATGTTTTTATAATAAATTGTGCTCTTGCTGTTAAAAATAGTTTCAGAATATATCACAACATAAAGTAGACAATTTTATTTATTGCGACTTTCCTTAATATTTTCAACCTCTTAAAATCACTCAATGATAGTTTGTGCTTCACATCAGTAAACCAGCAAACACAGGAATTTTAGTTGCTGTATAATATTATCGGGTGGATCCGAAATTTTCCACACAAGTTTAAATAATCCGAAAAGTATCAAATATTTTGATAAAATCCTTATTCAGGATATGATCGCAAATGAGTGAATATGATACATATTAAATGGGCGCACTTTACGGAGGTGCAAGGGAGTATTTTTGATGAAAGCTGATCGCTGATCGCTAGTATAGCAAAACGGACTGATTTCTATCTAGAAAACCCACCCTACAAGATGGCACTCATTCGACGCAAATATGACTAAAAACATTATGTCTATAATTTATTCAATAGATCTGTTCTGGCTTGCTGCAAACTTGGTTGAAAACTTTTAAAAGTAAAGTGATTTTTTAAGCCCATCAATCTAATAATTAAATTAAAAATACTTCAAGACAACTTATAATGGCCACCATTCGTCCGACCCATTGCTAGATTAAATGCATCCTACTGAAAACAATAACATTAAACTAGCGTTTCATTGTATCCCCTCGAAATTCGAAATACTTGGAAAGCTTAAAGGGTTGTTGATTAAAAACCATTCTACATTTTAACACTCTCAACAGTGGAGATGCGACAATTCCTGAAAATTGGTGGGCAATAAATCACTTAGCTTGTAATACTCTGCATGATAATGTTGCTGAACTGTTTGTAGACTTCTTACATTTCCTCTTGCACAATTCGCCCTTTTTGGGGGGGTGACTATCAAGGACTGAGGTTAGCAATTAACTCACAACAAATTAAAAGCGCTCGTGTTTTCGCAAGCCTGTTTGGCTTTTTGTCCCTCATAAGAGGAGTCTTATTCTTGCCATGACATGTCCTTGGAAGATGAAGAAAGAAATAATTACTACTGACGCGACAAATGAGTGGAAGTTGTAGGTAATGTGAAGCAATAACTTCAAGCAAGAGACGTGTGTAACGAGTACAATATTGTACGTGACAGGATCCGTGTTGATTTGGTGGTGTTAAATAGGGATGTAAAAGAAATTGCTGGCGGATGCATTTACATTTTGTATAATTCAATGGAGAAGTGGGTGCTTGAAGGTGGTTATTGCAATACATGTGTAGTATTTGCAATCAAAGATGAAGATTTTCTGTCGAATCCTTTAATAACATTTATCAAAATTGCTCAATAACTATAACTTAATGATATATTATTAATATTTCATGAACTTTATGTACTACTTCCCGTAAGAGTGACATCACCATGTGACTTGTAAAACTTATAGAAAAGGCTTTGTTAAATTGATATGCATCAAATATGGGGTGTGTATTGTATTGTATTGTATTGTAAATTTCAACGCACTCACTAGCATGTAAGAGTACACCTCCGAATAGAACTTAGAATGAAATACTTGATTTAAGACTGGTTCAGTATTATTTTAACTTTTATTAAAGGAATACCTTGACTGAGGACATTCCAGACAAATTCGTCATAAGTCGAAAATGACGAAAGTTTGCACTCTAATTCATGTAAGACATAATATATTATTTAAATGAAAAAATTGAAGAAATCATATAAAGAATATCATAATTTACCAAAATGATTTAAATGGAAAATTTAAATTTATATAAGGCGTAACACCACAGTAGATATTTAAAAAAATCGATTTCATTTTTATTAGCTCAAAAAACCCTTTGAACTTTCTAGAATAAGAGACAAACGGTTTTATATCTGCCAGAAATCGTTTTCATTGAAATTTACGCGTTTTTCTCGAAAAACTTTTTTTCAAATCGGCACGCAGCATAACTCAAACAATTTTCTATTTTTTCACTCCGAATTAATATCACATCTTTAAAACAACATTCCGCATAGAAATACGTAGCCGATTTTTGATAAGTTAATGTTTTGATTTTTTAGGTGCAAATAAATGCCCGTTTTTTGGTAGGAAGTTAATTTTTTTTTCAAATGCTCACCAATTTAACAAAAATTAATATTTTCAAAATCCCCTACGTATCTCTATAGCTTTACTAATGTAGTTATTTGTTTTATTTTGTTCCAGATTATTTTTGGTGGATTTCTACTGCGTGCCGCGGAGCCCC
Organism: Oxycera nigricornis; assembly: GCA_963942545.1. Lineage (NCBI taxonomy): Eukaryota > Metazoa > Arthropoda > Insecta > Diptera > Stratiomyidae > Oxycera > Oxycera nigricornis. The sequence goes on from OZ012659.1 coordinate 6,455,935, forward strand.
TCTAAAAAACTCGCTCCGCAGAAACGGCTGTTGGGCAGCTATTTTGTAATATTTTTTAATAAACAATTTTTTATAAAAACTTCAAAACATACTTAACAACATCCTTAAAAAGAACCATTTTAATTTTCCTCGCACTTAAAAAAATCGCAAAAAACCTCAAATTTTCGCTCTCTAGGTACTGTGATGTAACCCCTGAATCGTCGTCTCTCAATAATGTTAAAATAGGACTCGGAAGATGATATGATGATATGATATCAGCTTAAACTGCGTGTAAGGTCGAGAGTTTGAAATACTGTGCCAAACTTCAGGGAAGATTTGTGTATGTATAATAGAAATCAATAGCCTATGGTTAAAAAATCAATCAACCTTTTGGTTTAAAATTCGCTTTCTGCATTATTTCAAATTGTTTATCTTATTTGAGTTTCATTTTTTTTCATCTAGAATTCAATTGAATTTCGCGGACTAAGATTAGTTCAGATATATCCTCCTCATTTAGATCCATTAGTCATTTATCTTTTTGCAATGTGTCTGTTTCGTCAATGTTAAATTTTTGCTTTGGATGTTACCATATATATTTTTGAATTCACTTGCATCAACACTAGCTGACACTAGCCACTGAATTTCAAGTTTTCCCTCAACCGAAATATTGGTATTTCTTACTAAAATCACGAAAAACATCATTCAGCTTTTCTCTAATGAAAACATATGGAAACATTCTATTCTAAGAGAGAAGACTGTTCACTTTGAAACTAAATTTAAAGAAAATAATTTACTAGATTGTGTAGAATTTATGTTGGAAATCGAAGTGCAAGGGTTGTATGTCGAGGTATTACTTTATTTAATTAGGTGTCTCACGTCGAACCTGAGTCATGTTGTAATGTCCGAAGTCAAGGTACATATTACTGTAATCTAACACAATTTTTGCGAAATTTTCAAGTACGGTTTGATAGTACCATGAACTAACTTGCAGCTCTATTCGATTTAGAACGATTAAAAGTTGTTTTTGAGTTGTTCAATTTTAAATGCTTATACTTGCTGATACTTTTTCATTTAAATCTCGTCTACACTCAACACTACCACTAGTCCTCTGTCTTTACTGTTAAAGATTCAATGCACTTGAACGGAATTTGCTTATCTCATGCTCACAGACATTGCATAGTGTCTTGAGGTCCTCTTTCGAATATTACTCATAAAACGGATAACTTACCTTTTCCAATTGAAATTCGAATCATATCACCCTACACGAATCGATATACTTCCATATAAACAAATATCCCTACTCGTAAATCAAACGGCAAATCCTTGAAAATACCAGCAGATGAAGTGTAACACCTCGTCTTATATTTTAATAATAAACAGACCGAAGCTCCAACCTATCTCTTGCTTAGAAGTGGGTGAACCCCCGAAATGATTTTCTACCTATATTGAGATGATGGTTTTCACGTGCCGCTCACCATTGATAAGTCATCCGGTAAATAATTCGACGAAGATTGCAAAGTCCTTGTCGTGGAATTATTGCAGATTATCACAGGATTAAAAAGGGGAATGAAGATTGTCGAATTTAGATTGGAGGATTTTTTATGAGTATTTTATGTATAAAAAGATTTATTCGAATGGTACGCGAGAAAAGACGGTACCGTCGTCATCGGAAGTGTCGAAAGAGTGCTTGAATTTTCTTAAAATGTTCGGAAAGTAACAGAAATTACGAATGATCCTTAATTGATGAAAAATAGTCAATTTTTTAGAAAGTTATCTTGGATGCAGGTGAGAAACACTTGATGCGACCAATGGAGACGTTGTGTGATTTAAGTGAATTGATGTGAATTGGTTAAAGCAAGAAAGAACATAGTATCGTCCCTTAATACAGTTTCATTTCGATTAGCACACAAATATCGCAGGCATGAACTATAGAAAAATAGTGTACATATCTTCGGTTCATTATTTTGCATATTATTAAAAAGACGCCCAAGATACATTCATTTTTATTACAGATGAAGTTTGAATTTAATGTTAGCGTCACGAGCAGTATCCCCACAGACACATAAATCAAAACTAAGTACCTTGCAAAGTTCCAAACGACTTATTGAATAAGCTCTTCGGATATTTGCATAGAAACATTACAAAGTTTCGGTGGAGATTTATCCAGATGGGCTTTTGTCGTCGTATTCAAATGATCACATTTAATTTTCATGTATGCTTTCGTTTGGGGGTAGCTCTCAGCACTGACTTTTTCGTTGTAATTGAGTCAAGAAGACAGTAGAGGTGGCTTAACTTCCAAGAAAGGTATAAAAATATATTCGAAATATATTAATTGCGCAGAAATGTTGACTTCGTATTTAATGCAATTCAATTATTGGTGCACGAAATGATCATTCTGATTGATTTTTTAAGGTACTCAATCTAAAATTGATATCATACTTCAACAACATCAAATTGATGGTAAATTTTTATTATGATCACACATCAAATATAACAGCATTCAATAATATTTGGATACATTTCTATCTTTGACTCCATATGCCAACGGAATTCCTCGCAGATGGTCTAGAAAACTCAATTAAATAAATTAGATTTAAAATTTGTCCATTTTAAGAAACATTTGATTCTGGCATTCGTTTTCTAATGTTAGGGTTGTAGGTTCCAAAGAACAAATACGCAATAAACTAAAGCAAGATACATCACAAAAGCGTGAATAAATAATGACTCCTGGCTACCACCGATCCGAAGGGTAAAAGCTATTCTCTTTATGGGAAACATAATATGCAAAAAAAATTTCGGTGTATTTATCTTTATGCTATATAAGGGTAAGGATGACCCAATTCATTTGTCAACCTAGCTCCTATCATATTTAGATCTTCAATATATATTACGTACGTATCATACGTATATGTAGCTTGGAAAAAATTTCAAATAATCCAATATTAATATTGAAATTATTACTGGCTTGATTACTACAATAATATTTGCCACACGCTCATTTCAAACTTCAACTATCTGCACTAGTTCTTTCGGGATTCTTCAACCATCTAACAAGAGTGCTATGATCCTTGCAATTGACAATACTCTTGACAATCTCCCAGACTGCAATCGCATTCATGTATGCATGTTATTCCTCATTCCGGGCAACGTAGCCTGAATGCGCCGATGCAGAGTTACAACTAAATTGCAAGGATATGTTTCCTTGAAGAGCGGGTTCTTATCGCAATAAGGAGCAGAAAGAAATAGCCAGCTCTCTTATCGTCCTTGGAGAATTGTTCAGCACGCTGCTGGGGAGTTCTCTTTAATTGTGTCGTTTCTGATAATTTTATCGGATGCCTGAACTACAGCCACGGCTGCCTTTATATAAAATTCCTATTGGCTGTTGAGATGTTTCTTACACTAAAATGCAGAGACCTGCACTCAGAGGTACTCGTGTATTTGAAGAATATAATGTAGTCTAGGTATCGTGAGACAACCAGACGCTTGTCCCGCCTCTTTTGTAGTTACCAAGCAAAAAAAGACAAATATCTTTTGTCTGGAAATCTGCAGCCACATATAGAAGTACGTATGTACATATCTAAGCAATCTAAAGATAAATTCAATTGTTATTTGAGGTGGATTTTACGTAACAAAAAAATCATATGTCTGCACAAATACACGGAAAGCGCTTGGTCGATAAAGTGAAGGTACTAAGATCGAATGGCGATATTTGGAACTAGGGATAGAATATCCTTAAATTAAAAAGTATAATCTAAACTTTTTTACAGGCATTTGGGAACACAGGGTTTGAATTGCTTCAATGAAATAGGAAGGTATCTCATAATTAAAACTATATTTTTCAAAAGAAAATCTGAAATGTTAGTACAAAAGCCTCTGTTTTTAACATACTAAGCGAAGAATGTTCTCTCATAAAATATGCAGTTCTTGATAAATTAAAACACGTCCAGCTCAAATCGAAACAAATTTGGTCAGAAACTATCACAACCCCGCGATTAAAAGATATTCCAAACAACAGATAGCTACCGAAATAAATTTATCTATGATGAATTAACAAAAAATTGCAAGAAAAATCACATTCCAATCATTTTCCGATCGCATGCACACACGTAGGTGAACACATTAATGTTACTGCGTCGCATCCAGCAAATCCGATCGGTAAACAATTATTTAAATTTTTTATTTGATATCAGTGCAATTTGAGTGTTTCCCCATCGAGAAGTGTTATTAAGGGGGCAGTTTGGATTTATTGCATGAAATTTCAACAAATTTTGTTTATCGAAATATTTATTAGAATGTTTTGAAACTTTTATATAACAAAATGTGTACGGAATAAAATGTGTTATAATTTTCCTTCAACAATGGCATCAAAATGGCGGTCATAATGGAGCCATATTGAAAACTGGTTAACATGATATCTCAAGTCAGATAAGTCTGAAACAAAAAAAAATCCAACGGCATTTAAAAATAAAAGTGGGTGGCTATGGTCGAAACTAGAACTAAACATTTTGGGTGAAAAAACCAAATCTTGAACTTATAAATTTTTCAACCCTTTTTTGCAACTAAAATGGTTAAAATAGCAGTGGGGAGTGTCTGATGGGAAGTTTAGCTACGTTTTGCAAATGATTATACATATAAAGTCTAAAAAGTTGTATATAGATAAATGCAGGGAAAATTCAGGAATTAATGTGACAAATTCAAAAATCTAGGATGCATATAATATGACACAATATGAAATTTTTTGTTGCTTTTATTCACACAAAGTAACTTGAAATTTAAAAAACAGAGGGAGCGGGGATGTGAACCCTCTACCTCGAGAGCAAGAGTCGGGCGCTCTGCTCGCTGAACCAGCCGCTCTACTCTTATATTTGCACATCATTGCTATGTATTTTGCTCACTTTGAATTTTAAGACAAACTGCTGTTCGCTTTTTCGTTCGGTACGCTTTTTCTGTGCTCACTCCTCTCGCTCGTTTTTCGTAAGAATCTCCGGAAGCTAAAATTCCAAAAAAAAATCTAATTCTATTTCCAACTGAAACTCTATACGTATTAAATAATTCCTCAAAATGTCAATCCAATCGGTCAAATAGATTTTTCAAAATCGTGTCAACCAGTTCAAAGAACGTTGTTTTGAGAAAAACGCGTTAAAAGCTAAAACAGCTGCGGAGCGCGCTCACACATGTTCTATTGTATCGCTTTGTATATAAATTTCTGGGCTTCGCCGACCAAAATGAGGATTTGTATACTAATTCTACATTTATATAGTACCAAAAATTATGTTATTGGAAAATCAATTTTTTGAAAAAAGAAACCTAGACTACTCCCTTAAGAAGGGAAATCACATTGAATGGTTCAAACCAACAAAAAATGAATTTTACCTGGTCACAGAAGTCACGTCCATACTCAGTTTTTGGTGATTTGTTTTTTAATGAGATTTTCCGGAAACGCGTTTTCCGGCTCTCGTGCATTGTAGCTCAGCGAATTTTTGACTGATTTTAAAATACCAAAAAATTGAATTCTTATTAAATTTGCGTCTACATGAACCTGTAAAATGGATAAAAAAAAAAATTACGACATAGCACGAAAAAATTTTCAATTTTTTTCAAACGCGTCACAAATTTTCAATGTTTCAAATTTTCACTAAAATTCAAGTTCATCGAGGAATTAAACATATACAGTGGCGAGCAAAACTGGATAAATGATATTCGAAATCCATTATATCTACCTATGTAATTCTTATTACAAATAATTGTAGAATAAAATCTTTATAGTTATTGACAATTGCAGTTTATCAATATAATTCAACAAAAATATCGGAAGTATTTAGATGCGGTAACACAGTAGCCATCGATATACTTCCACTTCTCAATGTATCCAGTTTTGCACGTGCTTGTAATCTTTTGTTTACAGTTATTTTTTTTTTGTGTTTTCGATTGAATTTCACATTTTCACTGTTTTAGTTTGTTAGTTTCATCAGATCTGCTTAGATGATAAGTGAAGGTTGGTCAGATTATTCTATTATTTACCTATTTTGAACATATAGTCAAAATGAGGAAAATTTTACCGGATTTGGAAAACAGCATCGTTTCTTTGACTCGAAGTGGGTATTCTTCGAGAGAAATTGCTGGAAAGCTAAAAATCTGTCAAAGAAAGGTACTTTTAGTAAGAAAAAGGAAGAATATTTCATCCGCAAGAAATCTTGCAGGGCGACCAAAACTCCTATCGGATGGGGACGCGCGATTAATGAGCAGACTTCTAAGGAGTGAAGATTTCAAGGAAACAATGACACCAAAAACAGCAGCGCAACTTATAAACAAGACTGGTAGCGAGTGGACTGCCAGGAGAGCGCTAAAAAGAGTTGGCTTTATAGCATCTATCAAGCCTAAAAAACCATTGCTATCCGAGAAAAATATCAAAGAGAGGCTAAAATTTGCCAAATGCCATAAAGACTGGACAGTGAAAGATTGGAAAAGAGTAATTTGGTCAGATGACTCCAAGATTAATCGATTCCAGTCTGATGGCAAAGAATATTATTGGCATCGACCAAATGAGACCCTCAGAAGCATCAAATGAAGCAAACATTAAAACATGGAGGTGGCAGTTTAATCGTGTGGGGCTGCTTCACGTGGTGGCATCTGGGTCCATTGGTAAAAATAAATGGGATAATAAAAAAAGAACATTATCTTGATATTTTGAAAACAAATTTACCAGATTTCATCGATGAGTGCGCTTATCCCATTGCAGAGATCGTTTTTCAACAGGATGGTGACTCGAAGCGCACCGCTAAAATTGTGCAAAATTGGCTTGGTGAGCAACAATTTTTGAAAATAAAATGGCCAGCGCAAAGTCCGGATTTAAATCGGATTGAAAATTTGTGGGCCATTTTAAAAAGGAGGCTGTCACAATATGATTATCCTCCAAAAAATGTGGTAGAACTCTGGAGTCGAGTGCAAGCTGAATGGGAAAAAATTCTACATGACACCATTCAGAGGCTAGTTGAAAGCATGCCAACACGCATGCGGAGTGTCTTAAAAAACAAGGGATTATGAACAAAGTATTGAAAAGCTCCTGAAAATCTCTTTAATTGAAAACGTGCAAAACTGGATAAATGAAAAAAAAATTGTTTTATTTTTATTATTATTTGTAGAAAGCTCATGTGTTTTTATATTGCTGTAATAAAATGAATTGTTCTTGTATTATGATATAATATCAATGTTATTTCAAAATTACTCAAATTTAGCAAAATTGCAGCCTTTCATTAGAATTTTTAAATCATGTATCCACTTTTGCTCGCCTCTGTAGATAATATGAAAAATTTGCTTGGATTGCTTTCACATTAAAATTGTGGACACCAGCATGCACGACAATGATGACGGACCTCCACGAAGAACAGCTTCTAACTTTGCGAATTTTGATGATAATCACTTGAAAAATTTTTGAGATGTAGTTCAAAATATGAAAAAATAGCCTAATAGTTCTAATCATTTCTTCCTGCTCAAAAAATTACGAAAATAGCGTGAAAATAGACCTCCTAATGTGATTTCCCCCTTAAGCGATTGCAAAACAAATAATAATGAGAATTGTTGTGTGTGGCCAATGCTCGGCATTCTCTAGCTCTAGAAATAAAATTACGACATTGACCATTAAATCGGTCATAAACTTTGATGTGGTGTCGCGCTCGGAATAAAATATTCAAGAATCGATTGTATGTATTTGGATTTCACTTTCTGCGGCATATTGTTTTTAAAGCGTGCTAAATGCGCTTTTATTAACCCAAATATGCTAGAAAGATTCTAGCTGGTTGTTTTTGTAATATATTATCATTGATTTACCAGATAAATCATAGTGTAATGGGAAATCGGAATGGGAAATTCTGGTTTTCACTTTTGCTGGGCTATACAGTTATTTAGGTTAAATCAAACAGGATCATAAAAGGTGATTTCGATTATCGAGTAAATGAATGCTTGAACACTTTTGTGATATTGAAGGATTCCTGCATTTATTAGTGCAGAAGCAGTTCGAAGTGCTTCATGTTTTGTGCTCGTCATCCCATATTTTCATTCTTGAAACTTTTCGAAAGTACCGATAGTTAAAAATCATCGTTCTTTCATGGTCAATTTCTAATTTACGATAGTATCGTGAGCAATACCTGTTAAATCCGACCGGCGCAATCACCAGCTTTGCAGCTGGGTCGTTGTATCTAGATGCAGGTGACAATCGAAAGTATTGTAGATATGCGAATGCTGCTTGGTCACAGATATCGCAATTGAATTGATTGCCCATTCGAACTCAAGGCCGCGTACGTACGTATGTACATCGCGGACTTATCCGAAGACAGTCAGTTCTAGGCGCACCAGTAATCGCGGCAATTGTGATAATGATCGCGGCATTCGATCCACGAACCATAACAGGATCGTAATAAGTGCGTAGATTCCAGGTTTTTATTGCTTGTTGCGGCGGGAGTGCGCTTCGGGGGTGCGCGTTCACGACGCTCTACGTACAATTAGATTAGGCGCATGACTAGATCGCTTTGCCGTCTTGATCTTGAAGTGCTAGCTGCGTTTTCCTGAAAGCTTTCCGATGACTGGAAAACCGTCAGCCGAGTCGACTTTCTCATTTTAGTTAACGACTCCGACGGGACCGGCACGGTTTGAAATCGTCAGAAAATGGGTTTTTTGACGGCATTCATTGTGGGGCTAATAACCCTGTTCGTTGGTGTTTTTCTGTACGTGAAACGTTGTTACACATATTGGCGGAAACGCGGTGTTCCCTACTTGGAACCGTCATTTCCATTCGGTAACATCCGCGCGTTTAACCGCATACTGCATAGTTCCCAACGCATCGGAAGGCTGTATGAACAGTTGAAGGGTAGAGCGCCATTTGCTGGGATCTATCTTTTCCACCAGCCGGTTGTCCTAGCAACCGATTTGGAGTTCATCAAAAATGTCCTGATCAGAGACTTCAACTCGTTCCGCGACCGAGGAATGTACTTCAATGAAAAAGATGATCCTCTCACTGGAAACCTATTTGCGATCGACGGACAAAAGTGGCGACAGCTAAGGACCAGAATAACTCCAACCTTTACCTCCAGCAAGATGAAGTTCATGTTTCCGATCATAGTAGAAGTCGGCGAGCAGCTGCATATTGCATTGAGTAAGCAAATTCAAAATAATCCGGAAGTTGAGATTAAGGACATTTTGGCACGTTTCACAACCGACGTCATCGGCACTTGTGCATTCGGGATAGAGTGTAATAGTCTTAAGGATCCGCACGCGGAGTTCCGAGTGATGGGCAAGAAAGTGTTCGACACACCACGCTCCGGCATTTTCAAAAGGATATTCATGTCGACCAAACGCGATTGGGCTAAGAAGTTGCGGTTGAAGCGATTCCACGACGATGTTTCCGAGTTCTTCATGACGGTTGTGCACGAAACCATCGACTTGCGAAAGGACAAGGGCATACGAAGGAATGATTTCGTTGATTTGCTGATACAGCTCATGGATCATGGAAAGCTTAATGATGACCCGGAAAATGTGGTGGGCAAGATCACGTTCGAGCAGCTAGCAGCGCAGGCGTTTGTATTCTTTCTGGCCGGTTTTGAAACGTCTTCGAATACAATCGCGTACGCACTGTACGAATTGGCCTTGCATCAGGATATTCAAGATAAAGCCAGACAATCCATCGAGGAGACTTTGAAGAAACATAACGGTCAAATGACGTATGAAAGCATCATGGAAATGACGTATGTGCATCAAATAGTAAATGGTAAGTTTATATTATGATCTTTGCTATTATAATCGATACATAAGTATAAAATTTTAAACCAAACCCATGAACTCATTCACTTCTCCAATTAAGTCCACTACTCCAAGAATGTGCATTAAATGAAAGTTGAAATTTAGATTGCAAATTATAAAATTTCAGCGTTTATAACAAAAACATCTAAATAACATGCAATTCCTTCCTATAAGAGTAAGACTATTTATGAAGAAATGAACACGGTCAAGATTATATAAGCAGCAATGAATAGAAAACCCATAAAATCAATAAAAAATAATAATTTTATGGTAGTTTTCCAACATTATTTGTCAATTAAGACAACTTGAATGATCTCGTGACGACTTTTCAGTCAACTGAGCATACTATCCCTCTATTATTAAAATTATCATTAGAAACCTGCAGTACACTACAATACTGCGAATTTTAAATGGTATTTATAGGTACAATCTGCTTCTACTTCAATGAAATAAATTTAATGTAATTCTTGTTTTATTATGGTGAAATATGCAAATCTACTTACTTTCATTTAAAGTAAAAATACATAGTATGATTAAGTGCTGTCTGAATGATACTTACCATTTCAGAATCACTCCGCAAATACCCACCAAGTGGTCTTCTTTTTCGAGTCGCGACTGATAACTATAAGGTTCCGGATACCAACAATACCATCGAAAAGGGCACGATGCTGATAGTTCCCGTCTACGGCATCCATCACGATCCCGACTACTATCCAGATCCAGAAGTCTTCAATCCAGACCGATTTGGTTCCGACTCCGATCGAAATTCGAATGCTTTCCTGGCATTTGGTGAGGGTCCCCGCAACTGTATTGGACTCCGATTTGGTTTGATGCAAGCTCGCGTTGGGATCATCACACTTTTGAGGCATTTTAGGTTTACAACGTGTGATAAAACAACGATTCCGTTGGTGTTTGCAACCAACAATGTAGTGTTATCGCCAAAAGGTGGACTATATTTGAAGGTTGAAGCTGTATAGTGTTCTGATTAGGCAATCCGAGCAGTGGAAGGAAACTTAATTCAAAATGGTACTCTCATCACATTTTAGACACAGATTTTTAAGATAGTTGACAAACAGTACTTATTTTCATCGCTTTTAAGTATCATTGAATTTGACTTAATTATTGTGATAGTCTTGTATGGTTTGTATTTTCATCATATCGTTAGTCTTTTACTTACGTTATGTTGTTGTTGTAAGCATTTAACATGTAATATGATTATAATAAAAAAATTACTCATGTATATATCAAACCAGCCTGTGATACTGCGTTTACAATAGTCCAAAAACGTATTCAAAAATTTTACGTGCATAATACATTCGTCTAAAACCTGGATTTCATGTTAGAAATGAGTTTAGGGATACATTTTGGATGCATTGTACTCTAACATGTTTGCTACATTCTTTGGTAGTTCAAGTTGAAATATTTGAATCTGAAAATGACCAGCGCAACTGAATTTCATACTTGATTTGCATCCAGTTAGCTTTTGCCAATGTATTTCAGTCATTTATGACGTGCTGGATCGCATTCACATTGAATATATCCGTCGATAAGGCAGGGTCTTCACAGCTTCTCATCGACGAATTTCACCTTTAATAGATGATAAAAAAAAAGGTCAATGGCTTTTTAGGAGACCTGTTATAAGCCTTATATCCTCCTTTGGGAGATTTTAAATTTGATCTGATCTTAACTTTTCGGGGGAAAGTGTAAGCTTCTTTGGCTTAAGACTAAGCAAGGATGGTCAATAGATTTTTACATTTTCTTTCACCGAATTCTCAAGGAAAGGGCAAGATGTCTCTTAGATGGCACAAAACGTATGAAGGTACTCTCCACTCCAATCTTTGCAAGGTAATCTTTATTTCCTTCATTTATGTGTGTCCTGTTTGGCATCATTTAAAGTGGCATCATTCTTTATTGTCAGGTTCATGCAATTATGAGGGTATTCCTAGTTAGTTTGGACTCATGGGTGTATAAGTTCAGAGGTTTTTTTCGCAGGCTGTACGTCACCAGGTTTGTATTTTGGTGTCTTCAAAAGATGGATAGCATCTCGGACTGCTTCTTTCTTCTTTTGTTTTTTTCTTCTTCAACTGTTGAACAGGATTTCTTTGGAGATATGATTCATAGATAGGCCACCCTATCCAAAGTGAACACCAGGAGTTCACACTGAAGAAACATCCAAAAAAAATTTTTTTTAAAACATTGACCTTTAGAAATTAGTTTCTTCAAGTACAACTATTCTATACGATTTACAAAGATACGAAGCGAAAGCTTAGTCTAGCATATATTCCGGAAGAATGAAAAGTAAATGATATTTCTCTGCTTATCAGTTCTAGCATTCAAGTACCTATCTCCAATCCCTCAATGAAGATATCGTTACAGCAGATAATTTGAAATCAACAATTTAACAGGGAATAGAATTTAACATGAATGTATCATTGGAAAATCGCATTCCATCATTATTATATAATATTATACATTTTAATCGTGAAACTGATAGCAGCTATCATCATGCATTTGATGTGATCGTATGCAAGCACTTATCGATTCAACTGCAACCCCTTCAAGCGTTTACGGGACAAACAGCTAGAAAAAAATGCAAAAAAATAATGATGGAAATGTTGAATGCTTATCAAACATGTTAGTCACGATGTTTCTGGGTACGTAGCATTGAGCTTATAATCGTAATGAATTACAAGTAAATAGATTAAGTGAGAAGCCATTCGAAATGCCGAATCCCATTGTGTAGTTCTTTTTTATTACAAGTTGAAAGTATTAAACTTTATTGCTCTTAATTGACTTGTTCAGATTGGGAAGTTTCCAACCTATAAATTGCAATTCAATGATGCATAATAATTTGGTGCTCATAAAAAAAACTATTTATTTACTTCCGTGTAAATCAGGTAAATTATTTACAACGAATAATTACGTAGCTTAATTAAAGCTTAAGGGGGCAGTCTGGGTTTATTTTTTCAAAATATCGACGTTCCAAGACCATCTATACTATATATATTAGTAGAACTAGTATACAAACTTTCATTTTGGTCGGCGAAGCCCAGATGTATATATATATATATATATATATATATATATATATATATATATATATATATATATATATATATATATATATATATATAAAATGCCGTTGGGATTGTTTGTTTCAGACTTGCCTGCCTCGAGATATCATGTCAACCGGTTGTTGATCGGACTCCATTGTGGCCGCCATTTTGTCGTAATGATTGGAAAACAATTTTAAATGTTTTTTCAAAGTTCAAGGTCCACAATTTATTATATAAAAATATTAAAAAAAATCCTAATAAATATTTCGATAATGAAAAATGGTTGAAATTTCGTGCAAAAAACCTAGACTGTCACCTAAAATATCATGCTTCAAATGAACTGACCATATTTAAACTATTAATTCACGTGCTCGCCGACAATAGTGTGTCAAGGCAATTCATATGCTAATCGATAAGTCTGGGAAATGCGTTTATTTACAAATCGTACACATGTGTTTTCTGTTCAACGAAGATATTTTTCTTAGATGAATTTCAATTTTACCCTCCTTCACGTTAGATTTGCCTGATTTGGATATACCATATATGGACATACATATGAATATGTTTCCCAGCAGAAACCATAATCCTTCATACATCTTAGCAATATGAAATGCAGAGGTAGTTGATAGGTCCATCAAACTTTTCCAAGTCTAAATATAGACAACAACCAATACTGTTCACTTAGATGAGTTGGAAAATTCGTTTTTCGACGCTTCCAATGGCGCCTTGTGTCGAAATCCAACTGAAATGTTGGCACAGATGTCGACATTTACATTTGCATAGAGACACGAATAATTGTTCTGATATTGAGTTTTTATTAAAAAAAACAATAGTAACTGAATGGGAGACGTGATAGAGTCTTTCTTTTTAACATATGTACATTATGTAGCATGCATCTTAATGGCAACAGGATGTCAGCCATGAAATTTCAACAAAGGATGCAACGATGAAAGAATCTATTCAGTTCAAGTGTTTCTTTTGGTCGTCAAACTGTAAGATTTCTATCGTGTTTTTCGAAAATTTCTTGCGAATCGTAGGGTCTAACCGTATTTAGCTAAAATTTTATGGAAGTGGACTCCACTTTCGAATACAGCCTGGTGTTAAATTAAATAGTTCATTATGAAATACACATTGAGGAAAGTCGCATCCTTTAACTAGCCCAGATTCTCAACAACAATACTGTACTTTCTCTAAGGCTTTTGTTAGCCTACGATCCTAGTTCCATAACCCCATGTTATCACAATCTTGTAAAACGCCACGGAAGAATTGTCTTAGCTCAGCGACTAATTAATGGCGCGCGAATCGTCCCGTCTTAGAACATTAGAGCTCTTAAGACGTTGCCTCGTCATATATTCAGCCCAATTAACAGCGAATGAATAGACGGATTTAATTGAAAGAGTCGGTTCAATTGTTTCCATTCAATTATTTTCTATGAGCTTTCGACTGGGCGAAATTCTCAACATGAAAATTTAGAATCATGTCGTTTACCGACTCGAAAGCCAATCTCGCGCCACATAAACAAAACACGAAATGGTTCTTAACCAAACAATGCTGGTTGGGTTGGTGGATCTAGGATGGCGGTCTCGCGGGCTTGCTAAGATCTTTGCCATGATACATATTGTCGCATGTGAAAATCTTGAAGCGTTTCAGATTCCAGCAATAAAATTGGGATTGATGTTTACGTTCCCGTTGCCGATAAGCGAAACACAATATGTGGCTGCGCGGGTGTTTGTAAACAAGTGCACTCACAATTTCCGAGACGGCGATCATCGCGAAGGGCTGCGCAATCGATCGCGATTCAGTCGTCAACATCGCGAGTGAAAGCCGACAAGTAGTGCGTGTGATCTTGTGTCAAGATCAAGAAGTTTAGTTGATATTTTTACTTTTATCCGATGCCGAAGAAGGCGACACCTAAGGTAAGACAATCTTGTACCTTTTCTCTCTTTTTTCAATCTCCACTTTTACGATTTAAAGTCCTTGTTAGTGAACAACAAAGAAATTATTAACTTTTTTCCTATTTTTATAGAAAACCACTCCACCGAAGGACGCGAAAGGGAAAGCTGCAAAACGGAAAGCTGCGAAGGGGAAGGCTGCGAAGCCGGTGCCCCAGAAGGAGGAAGTAGAGGTGAGTGAATTCTAATCTATAACATAGACGACGAGTATTTTGTGACGGATCTGTAGAAAAACGACAAAATTTGGCCGTTGAATGGGGGCGCGAGTTGTGCTTCTTAATCACTTTTGTATAAAAAGAAGAAAAAAAACTCTATATTTTTCACACAATACTTTATTTCAACTTTACTTTATTACAACTTCAATTTATTGCAACTTTAATTTATTCCGAACTTGCATCACTTGGAATTTTATCTTAGACTGCCCTGCGACTACAATCAGATATCTTATTTATAAGTACTTATTGTTTATGCGGACTGATCTTATTCGCAATTAGTATCATGCACTGAAAGTAATTTGATGTCTGTGTCAATGAGTTGTATACAGATCATCAAATTATGTTATTATTTATGCAAGCGACAATTAGCTTCGCGAAATCAATTAATTCCTAATGATTTCGTTTCAATCAATCCAATTCTGTCATCACTGAGCATAATGGCTTTGATTGTTTACATCAAAT
Organism: Oxycera nigricornis; assembly: GCA_963942545.1. Taxonomy (NCBI): domain Eukaryota; kingdom Metazoa; phylum Arthropoda; class Insecta; order Diptera; family Stratiomyidae; genus Oxycera; species Oxycera nigricornis. The sequence goes on from OZ012659.1 coordinate 6,471,391, forward strand.
GGATTTGGAATAATAGATGAGTCATATCAACATTAATAATTACATGACTCATAAACTTTGTGGAAGGAATGGTAATAGAGATGTACGTGGTTTAGGAATAGGGGAAAATGATGTAGTGATATCAGAATCGGTTACAGGTGTAGTATTTGATATTACAGGTGTAATATCTGAGATTACAGGTGTAACTCGCGCTGATTTTTACAGGAAAAGTTGTGGACTCATTCATATAACAATAATTGATTAAACTTAAATTCATGATTACCGAGATACTCAACTTGTTCATCAGCAAAAAATGTTTATAATTTCAAAAAACTCCTGAGGCCGCCTTAACAATTCGATTTTAGGTTTGTAAAATGCATTCAACACATTCAAGACAAGATCTATATTAATGATATGAAATCGTTGTTCGAAACGACAACAGTTTGTTTCGTGGAAAAGTGACGGATTTTTTTCCATTTTAAAATTAAAGTCGAGTGCGTGGAGCAATGTGTTTTGGTTATTTTTTAGACTCACAGCAATTTGGAAGTGGATAAATTATTTTTATTTTATTGCTGAAAACATTTGGTTAGAAATCCATAGCTTTGCTAGATTTTATGTGGAGTGTTTAATTGTAATAGGCCTGACCGCAATTGACGTTCGAACCCGGGAGTCGACCTGGAATAGTACTGACAGCTATGCTAAATTTGATAAGCTTGAAAATCTATGCTCGAGATCCTGTCCAGCACCAAAGTCTGGAAGTGCACCCACCCATTAGTATTAATTATCATAACAATGGAAATATATGTGACGTTATGTTTGTATTATATTGTTCAGACCAGTTGAAATACTGAAAATTGTGTCCTGCTTATATCGAGTAGTTGCCATTAACGAGGGGCTCATAACGAGTTCCTACTGAATGTGTATATATATTACATATATTCTAGCGAATGAATGAAGCGTACATTCGCTAAATGTTAGGTGTTCCGTGGCAACTCAGATATGTAGCTTCCCTGTATAGACATACATTAACGTAATAATAACTTTTCAGCCAAAAGCCAAGGTCTGCAAAAGATGCGGCAAATCCGATCATGCGCGCGCCAGTAGCACCAAGTGCAAGGTGCGGATTCTAAGTCAAAAGCTGATAAATGACGGTGGCATAGCAAAGGAGACATTCACAGTGAAATGTGGACTCCGAAAATTTATAAAAGACACCATTTTGTACGACAAGATACAAAAAGACGTCGAGTGCGTGTCTAAGATGATGGTCGAAGCATCTATCCTGCTCAATTACGCGATCAACAAAGAGCCTCAGAAGTACTGTGGCTTCACAAAGGAACCAGATTTCCTGCCACAGTTCTATCAAGTTAAAGATAACTCGAAGGTGACCAATGAGCGAATTGACGCAGACTATGCCGCCATTCGCAGCCACAGCAACATTCCCTTGCACGAGGGCAGGCTGCGCACGGCCTTGGTGCAAGAAGCGGCGAAGCAATTGCAGACGAGTTTTAAGAACAACGTGAGCACGCACATGTACCGCAGGGTACAGAGATACTTCGAGCATGCGTACAGCTCCAAATCGGGTGCAGAAGTGCATCAGATTTTGGATGCATTGTTCCAAAACGCACCAAACCCCTGCGAGGAAATCAAAGAATTTCGGACGAAATTCGGCTGCGGAGACCTCAACTTCATGCGCACGAAGGAAGAATGGTGGAAGTTCATCCCATTCCTCCGCAGCCTGCAGCTGTTCTTTTCGTCTGTAGAGATAAAAAGCTTCGTCCTGGTGCCACGGTTCAGCTTTGGTCGCAAACACCTACTGTACGCTACGAATGCGTGGTGGGAGCTGCTAAAAAGTGTTGGGATAAACGTGGAACGAACGGCGGCTGCTGAGAATTGGGCGGATTATTTCCACTTGGAAAAATTTCTGTCCACTTCGAAGCAGGTGACCTTCGCTGGTTCCATTTCCACAAACGGAATCGACGTGTCCATCCACTTGCGGCGGCCAAAGCGACAGGCATCAATCGACGGAAAGGCCGCGTTTGATCGGATACAGCGCGAGTTCCGCGAGAAAGGGTATTCGAAAGTGTGCGGCATCGATCCGGGGCTCCGGTGCATGATAGGTATGGTGACCCTAGACTCGGATTGGTGCATTTCGAATTTCCTGCTGCCCAACAAAACATTCCGCCACGGAGCAGGAGCGATGCACCGCGCTCGCATCTTTAAGAGACTGACTGCACGCGCTGCCGCCAATTTCAACAAGGGGGCGACGGCGTATTCGGCTAAAGGATGCGACTACACGGCATACACCTCGTTCCACCTCTCCCACTCCCCCACTCTCCATTCTAACAACGACATCTTTGCCAATTTCTTTTGTTTTCCTTTCAGCGCCCCATCATGACGTCGGACCTTGCTCGTCACACCAACAGCGTGACTGGAGCAACAACGAAGACAGCGACTACAACGGCGGTCCAACAGTTTAGTAACTAAGATAGCTTTAGAGTAGGATAGATAGCATGTAGGAATAGCTTTAAGTCAGCCAAGGCGGGTGCTCTGTCGTCGGGTCTGCGAGGCAAGCCGCGCCGTCCCGACCGCCAAGGTGATTGCATATGTGCCCACATTGCCTTTGGTTTGGCGTCGGGACATCAGCGCGGCACAACATCCCTCGTGGAGACCCTTCGCGGCTCAGCGGCACCCGCCTTCGCACCAAGACTGCGGCTGCTAGCTCGCCCAAAAGGCCAGGGATGCGGCCGCAGTGGCACGCTGTAGTGCCAGTAATCCGGCGCCCCTGCTATCAAGTCAAGGACCTTCTGTCGCGCCTTGATTGCAGGTGGTCTAACGGGTTATCTCTCGACCAAAATAGTTATTGCCCGTATGAATGTATAATTTGGCAAGTTCATCACGAAAGGGTTGGAGTCGCTTATTGTGCGAAAGTTTCTTGTCAACAATGCTACCATCTTGCGGTATCTTGTTCATAAATGTTCTGCTTATCTTCGCAAGATGTTCGTTAGTTCCGAATGACCAGAATTGAATGTAACCGCACATTCATTGAATTCAGCTGCCTGTGATATCAAATAACAATAATGTATTGGGAACGTGTTTGGAATAGACGATTGTTAGTTTGTTTAGGCTAAATTGATTCAGTCAGCCCAAATTATAGTTTCATGAATGCCACGCTCCTGCGAGTTAAAGTTTCTTGTTGATTTATGTAAAATAGAACATGAATCAAAGTTTATTCATACATAGCTGAAAAGATGGTGAGGCCAACTTCCTAATAGGATACATCACAGGCAGAATGATATTCGGAACTGAATATGATGGGGGTTATCATATTTGAAATATTTAGGTGGCAGGTCCGTCTTTTTTGTGAGCCCAGCGATAAATTTCAATAATGTGAAATCATATCGCCAATTAAATTTTGTTAGTATCATTTCGCCATCAAAAACTCGTAAAGACGCATCTTAAAAATTGTGTTTAACCAGAAGCTAGCCGACTGCTCCAAAATATTTAAGATGTTTATCCATGACATTTTTCCATGGCACCATGGTGTATCTGAAGTTTTCTGATTTGGTTCCGATGCTCTTTTTTCAACGTTGGGAGGTGGAAATCTACAAAAGATACCGAGTTGCGCCTGCTTCTCGGCATGTCGGTTGTTTCCTTTAATCGATGGGGCAAGTTGTTGTCGAAATTAGCCGCCCTCCTGTCCTAGCAAATTTTATTAATATATTATCTTATCTTTCAAATCGTGTGAGTAAAGTCAGCTTATTTGGTGTACACTCCGATCCTTTTGTCCTTCTTTCGGTGCTATTTACGGCTCTATTCTTGGTCCAATTCTTTTTGAATGATCGTCTCACACATAATAATTCTTCATGCTAACTATATGCTGACGATTCGATTATTCGTGTTCTAAAGACTCCGATCGGCATTAACCTGTTTCAAAATGATCTAGATCTGCTCAAAAGATGAAGTGAGCCAATCCTTCTTCGTATAACTGTGCCAAAATATCATCTGATGATTTTTTTCCCTTTGAACATTGCCCTTTGTTTCCGGATTTGAACTTAACAATTATCTTTTACTTCCGATTGATGAGGTTAAAAATTTGGGTGTTGTATTCAATCCTAAACCTAAGTTTAATACCAACATCTGTCAAATTATAACCAAAACACCAAGTATGGCCGGCTTAATCCTTCGAATGTCCCAATCCTAGTCCACTTATTTATATTCCTTATTCGTCCGATCCTGAAATATTGTTTCCAAGTTTGGTCACCGTATGTGATATGCCTGATAGCTGGCATTGAATCCGTACATCCGCCATCTTTTCTACAGATATGGTTTCACTCGTGTGTTCCATATTAATGAAGCTAAAGGAGGGTATCGTCTTTTCAATCTTCAGTCTCTTCAGTCGCGTCAAGTTTATCTTGACCAGTGGTTTCTATACAAACTGTTTCTTCACAAAAGTGGGGAACAACTCGCTCGCTAAATTGAAATTTCGCGATCCTTCAAGACCTTCTCGTTCAAACGACCTTTTCGAACTTCAGTTTGCGTGCATTAACTTATACTTTCATTCGCCAATGCTTCGACTACCACGTATGCATAATAGCTTTTCGTTAGTGATGTAATAATTAAAAGCATCATCATTAGTTGCAAGGAATAAGAATAAATTTACGAAGGCAGGGATTATTTTAAGAACATTTTGGTACTCATTTCTCTACCTTAAGTATAGCCAAATAATATTTATAAATTCTTTACTGCATAAAAAATTGCCATTTTCCAGTTGAAGGCATATCTACAAAACTAGGATTTTTATTTTCCGTACTTGATGTAAGCAACAAGTAATTCTTAAGGTGTTAATACATATACAGACAATGTAGACAATTTAACAGTAAAACACTATGAACTTTCTAAAAATGCCCCAAAAACTAAAATCATATAATATCTTAAGAAGAAAATAGGTCGTTTTTCTGATGTTTACAAATGCTTCGTGCCAATGATCCTTCCTTTTGAAAATGCGTAAGCATTGTCCAGTTTTGACAATAGACACTTGAGATCAAAATCATGACTGTCTAAGATGATAAAAAAAACAATAAAAAGCAAGCAAACATTACTTTGTTCTTGAACTTCTTGTTACTCTGTAACGATGCCGACTCGAACACAATTTTCTACTCGCGACAAATCTAGCTGTAGCATACTTGCTAAATTTTCTAAATTCCTGTGCAGGTTAACAGTTTTTTGTTTTAATAAGTAGCTCAAAAATAATGAATGTGTCAATTCGTTTCACTTTTTCGAAGATATGGCTTACTTATTCACTTCGTCGTTACGCTATGCATAAGTTTTCTCAGGGAAGTTAATTCAATGTATGTTCAAAATTATGGATGGGTCCAGGAGTTAGACTGTAAAACTCACAGGCGGAAAGCTAAACTATGGACGTGCGACTAACGCAGAGGTCACAAAGCCGACCTATCAAATAATATCAACAATCAATCGATTCAAAATCAACTTTTGAGAAACCGAATTAACTGAAATGTAAATGAAAAAATGCTCCTAAAGGTGCGAAATGCTCTTCATTCATAACGCTATTGATCAAGTACAGTAGTATTTACACTTTACCAATAGCGGAAAACAATAATTGTTCTCAGCCAAATCAACAATTTTGATTTCTTCTCACCCAGACTTTAGGAACAACAAGAATTAGTCCAATTTGCTAATTGAATTCGCGTTCGCAAGTCTTTGTTTGATTTCCCTATTCGCCGGCAATGTGTTGAGAAAACCTATTCAAACTCAGCGAACTGAAGAATGCAATTAAAAAGTCATCTTGAGAGTGGAGTCGAGTAGGTGGGCAGGAAGTGCAGGAAGTCCAACGACTTCTAAAAAAAAACATAATCCAGGAATTCATCAGAGCCTTCCGTATATCTCCTGCTATTAAAATTCAATGCCGACAAATACACGACTCGCTACTTATGAGAATACGTCGAAGTCCTAAAAGCCAAGCAGCAACAACAGAAGCAGAAGCCAAAGTCTAGACAGTGTGAAATCGATTCCCCATCATTGCCATTTCTCGGGTCATTCAATAGTGAAGAGGAGTCAAAAATTACCCAAACGATAAACGATAATTTCCTTCCTTTCACCTGACACCGAAATGATGGAGATTTCCGAGTCAGTTGTGTATTTTTTGCGAAATTTATTGCCACGTTTAAAAATTGTTATTTATTTAGATCGACGATCCCGCCAGTGTTATGTTCGAATTTACCCCAGGACATTGTGCAGAAGATTCTATCGATTCATATCCTCGTTATTAGTGAGCGGGACCAGATAACTGAGACTTCATTTCAGATTGAATTAAGGTTCAGTGCAATAGCATGCTATTGTTTATCAACATAAATTATAACTAAATCAACTTATCAACCATTGCCAGCCGATTTGTGCTCACTATGCCAATAACCGTTCAATTCGAATCCAATCAATGAGTGTTCAATGAACGCTGAACACTTCAAGACAATCAGAAAGACAAAAAATTCAAAAGCACTTTAATAAAGCGAATATTTCCCTGTAGCTACGCGTACGTACGCCTCCAACACTTGCGAAATAGGAACAAACAGAGTACGGCGGATACTTCTGAAATGAGAACAATAAATTTGTTGGTTCCAACACTTTCGGTGTCCCTCGAGCCAGATTGTGCCCCATTATGGCGAGGCCGAAACTTTTATACAACGTCAATTAACGAAACCAAAACAAGCGGTAATCGTCTTTCAAGAATCGTTTATTTGAGTGATAAAAGTTAGAAGTTGCGAAATTTAAAGACTTAATGGCCAAACTTTCACTTCAAACACTTCAATTTCCGTCTTTGCTAGAAAGTAGGTACCTATAAAAAGACGCTTAGCATAATTACCAAGGACTAGAGGCTTGCGGATAAGTAAAGGCAGTTGGAAACAAACAAGAAAGTAACAGAAGATCAAGCTGTGGCCTAGGGAAAGCTATTTCCATCAAAGTCGCGATTAGGTGTCGGAGCTAAGCCAGAAAATGTTTGATTTGAACATTGATTGTGTAATGAGTTATTCTGAGTGTATTCTAAATCAAAAACGTGAAGCAAAAATTATTCTATATCTGCGAATCACATTGGAAAATTGTTTGAATATCAACTCATAATTTGAAGGTATCCTAGATTGTCTACCGATCTGTACATTCGCAATTATATCACAACCTCATAATTATTATAGTCGGTAAACACCTCTCTTCGAAATTCTTGGTTCTAGCTCATAGATTTTTATTTCCGGATCTAGAATAGAACACGACTTTAATTTCATTATAAAAATCATGGATATTATCCTTTCCAGTCAAGGTAAAAAGTATCAAACCACAAGCAATACTCAACGAACTCCGTTTCGTTTGTGCGATAAAATCAAAATCACCAACGAACATCTAAATATCGAAACAATCTTTGTTTCTTATTGCATGCATGCCGGAAAGGCGCAACAACATCCACTTTGGCATTTACATTGTACAACCATTTCCTTCGCTTATCCTTGGTGAGATACGACATGCCAGTCAGAGTTTCTGAGTAGCCATTCCAGATTTATGGCTTTGTTTGTATGGCTTAAACGATTTTTGTCTGGAAAGTGGATAGAGGATACGGAAAACACGAGAAAAGTTATCTCTGTCGGTGTGTAGAAGATTTATGAAGTGAAAGTTTTCACCCGGATACATTTCACTTTTTCATGATTGCTGGGAAACGTGCAATTTTAATATGGCGATGGACCTACGCAGTTAGCGTTCAATGAATATGTTTAATTTCACAAGTTTTGTTTACAGGCCAAGTCAGCTCAAATTGCAACCCATTCGTTGCGATATATTTTTGAAAATGACGTCATTCTCTAGCATAAATTTCTTGAAGCCGGAGAATGCAATGAGGAAGGCTCAAATCCATAAGAGCGCTCAATCATAATAAACACTTTATTCTAGAAGGAGTCGACTTATCATTTTTCACAAATCTGCCAGTTCCTGCTGCACCACTCATTGCGATTATTGTGAAACCAATCCAGTTTTGCCATTAGCACAGCAAACAGACGTACATACATATTTGAGAAAGTTCATCCCTGAAATTCAGCACACTCGCCTAGTTGCGCCTACTTTAGAATAGTCTCTTCCTTAGACAATAACAGCGCCATCAACAACGTGAAAAAGAACAGAAGACCAACTTTCGATTTCCATTAAAGACTTCAATTTTACGATTGAGTAATCATTAATGGAGCCATATTATATGGGGCCAATTCGTTCTGGTAGGAAAAGTTTTCAGGATCAATGTATTGTTTGTTTGCTCTTAGAAAGTAAGGAAATAAATTATATAGAAAAGCATATCATCCATGACAATGGTAAATTTTCTGCTAAATAAATATTTGCACAATAAATAAACATAAAATCTAGTGAGATCAGATTGAAAGCTCAGAAATTGCATTTTGTGTAAATGCAAACTGAATATAAGTTGAGGCATACAGGAGTGTTATTCAAAGCCAGTAAAGAGGTTGAATGCTTCTCTGTAAATGAACCCTTTTGTTGAACAGCTTAGTCTGTATTTTTAGTAATAATCCTATAATTAAAAAGACAATCGTATAAATTATTGATAGCTAAACAAAATACATTTCTTTCCACTATTTTTTAAAGAATGTTTCAAACATTTAAAGGGACAGTCTGGGTCTATTTTCTCAACAACAAAAATTCTAATGACATGATTTTTAGGTACTAAAAATATGCAGAATTAATGTAAAAAAGTTTTTATTTTGGTCGGCAAAGCTATGAAATATATATATATATATATATATATATATATATATATATATACAGCGAAACAATAAAGCGTGCACTCAGCAGGTACATAAACTTTAAACGTGTTTTTTCTCGAAACAACGTTTTTTAACCTGGTTGACACGATTTAGAAAAATCTATTTTACTGATTGGGCTGAAATTTTTACTGAGTATTCAGCACATATGTAGTTTCACCCACTACTAGATTCAGAATTTTTTATAAATTTTTAACGATTTTATTAAACAATTTAAATGCAAAATAGGGGTATAAAATTGAAAATCCGCCATTTGGTTTTTTTTTCGTTCAAAATATTTAATACTACGGGTTATAGCCAATCAATTATATTTCAACATGCCGTTCGGTCTTTTTATTTTAGATGCTCCAGTGAGGTGATAACATGTCAACCAGTTTTTTGGGTGCCTCCGTGATAGCCGCCATTTTGTTAATAAAAGTGAGATAAAATCTTAAAGTTGAATAGTTGCTTGTTGATGTACAAAAATTTTACACCATTTAAATAAATATTTATATTTAAATAAAAATTGAAATTTGGTCCAAAAGACCCAGACTGCCCCCTTCAATCAGGGTAAGTCAGATTGTATTGGTTAACACAAGAGTATGAAAGTATTCAATGTTCTTGGAATACTTTGTCGAATCCATTTTCAAATATTTCCGATGCTAAGATATTCAAGTGTAAGTAAAGTATGTAAGCAAGTAGCTACAAATTGAATAATTCACACGATACTGCAGGAAATGGATTTATATCTATTTAAACGTTCACTTCAATATCATTCCATATCAATATCTTGAGCTACTTTTCAATATACGTCCGTCCGTCGACAGTAACGCATCTACCTGAACCTATCCAAACTATCTAGTCTAGCGTCAACTGCTTTTATAGTATATAAAAGCGTACACCAACTAATGGAATCGAATTAATTTCATCAGACAGATTCAAATTTGTCTCGAAGAAAAGAAAACAGAACAACATAGCATCATCGACACACAAAACCCCGAAAGCGGCAAATTTAGAAAAGGCGTTGTCTGCATTCCTTTTGCTGACAGGTCTGTCAACAATCGTTTTGTTTGAAGGAATTGCAAGAATCGGAGAAATTGCCCGTATGTCCCGCAACAAGGCCGATATCGTTTTTGCCTCGCTCAGACTCATTTATATCCATCGACCTTCTTCAAAACATTCAACCCCACACCCGTGATCAACCCTTACAAGACCACGCCGTATGTCAGACATGTTAACAAGACTTGGAATCAAGTAGCACGAGTGGCGGTGGAATGGGGATGCGTGCAATACAATGTGTGGATCAATTCAATATCCAAATATGTGTATAGCGGGGATACGCCAATGGGCAATTAGAGGGATGTGTTTCCGCTTGTTCTTCAATCTTTTGCTTGTACTTTTCATCGGCACTTTTCAGAAGTGGAATTTATGGCATATTTCCAGCACACACGGTGCAGCATTTACCTCACACGTGGAAGGACCTTTCTATTAGCTGGGACTAACATACATCCAAAGACAAAATCGCTACGTAGGCAACAGATGCTGGATTCGATATTGTTGGAATGTAGAGCAGCAAAATACTTCAAAATGAATTGATTTTTAAGCGAATGCGGGCGAGGAAACGGTGTGAGGCTAGAGTCCTTCAAAAGAGGAATAGTGTATGAGCTTTGTTTCACCTCCTACTCTTATCATGTTCAAATAAAGCAGCGCCTTGGTTTGCAGTGTTCAACCGCCAGTAAAATTTTATCCATATCTCGGAATAATCCATTTTTCAAATTAACAGTTATTCGTATTAAAAACGGAGTAATGAAAACGTGTATGACATTGGCAGTAAGAAATAAGCTAGGCAAATTTTGAAAATCTCAATCCCCAAAAAAATAGTAGAGATTTGTGGGTTTGAATAGTCTATAAGTTTCGAAAACTACGGAACGTTTAGTCCAGGAACGAAGCAACGAAAGTCTGACGAACTTGATCGGCTTCTAAAAGCGTATAGAATGGATAATAGCTGCCAGAATGAAACCACATCAAGATTGAAGCCACATTCCGTTCAAAATCAATCAACAACACGACTCAAGAGATAGCTCCTTAACTTTACGCTAACATTTCATCACCTGTAGACCGGCATTACAATCGTGCTACCGCAAAGTACCTTATATACTGATTCAGATTGTATTCCAAAAAGAAGATCACTAACCCAAGAAAATGCGTGAACAGACTACTCTCTCGGGGAGGCCGTACATTCCTAATAAAATCACCGACCTCACCTGAGCTCCCCAGACGCGTGTGATTTTATTTTGCTAAAAAATTGGACAAAATTCAGTATCTCGCGATAAAAAAAAATGGGAAAGCAAAAATTACATTTGTTTTTTTTTATAAAAATAGAACCAAATGTTAACAAACCTTAAAAACTGACCCTTTACATGTTTGTATCTTTTTCCTATAGCGAAATATAGTAGAATTGGTAGTTTTAGTAAAAAAATGGCGTTCTGGCTCAATTTTCGAAAATTTTACAATATGGCAAACTTCGTTTTGACATTTTTCCTAGAAAGGTGATAAATAAATCTATAAAATGCAATTTTTGCTTGCTCATATCTTTTTTATCGCGAGATACTGAATTTTGTCCATGTTTTTAGCAAACTTATATACTTTGAGGCGTAGGTTATGCTTCCAAAGCTCATCTTTCCATAGTCTTCCTTCCATGTGCGATAACGCATAAAGTACGTTGCTAGGGCCACTGCTTTGAATTTTTTTAAATTATAACCACTTGTCAATGGTACGGAATATGAGTTCTAAGAGAATGGAAGACAAAATAGGACTGGATGTCAATTGTTGCACACAACTCATTTCAAAGATGAATAATTGTTAGTTCAAAATGAACAGAAAAACAAGAAAAATCAAAAATTTCTAGCCAAGTTACTCCTTCAACTAACTATTAGTACATATTCTCGTAGTTTCAAAAATTTGACCCCGTTTCATCGTAGAGTGTGTAATCTCATTTACAGTTTATCCATTCAATTATATTTTAAGCATTCCAGGACAACAGCTTGTTCAAATCACAGCTTTACAGACATATCAATGGTCGTACGAACGCTCGCAATATTTTCTTGCCAAGCTACCGCCCCACCTCCACGCACCACTACGAACCCTTCATGTTTATTTATCCATTTAAAGCCACTAACATTGAATAAGTGCTTGAAGGCATTTCCAAGAAATCTTAGCCAAGAGTCCTTTTGCCAAAGTCAAGTCCCAGGAACGGAGCAGGCAACCGAAGGTGTGGATTATGTTCCGAAAGTCGTATAAAGATATTGTCATAGATGCCATAAAACACAGTCCTTCGTGTTCCACTCATAAAGCTCGTCTTGCGACAAACGTCTTAGAAAACGGTATGTGGTGCTCCTTTCTAGTTGGGAATCGTTAGCTGAAATTAATTATTCATAACCCTTTGTAGTAACGTCTGCAAACATATTTGTGGAGGTATCGCTAACTAATTTGGAAAGTTTATCGTGTTGACTGTCGCAGGCTGACAAGCGCCACGCAGCAACAGCCATTCCTTGATAATTTGGCAAAGTGACACAGCTATCGTTGGCCACTCCTTGATTACATTATTCCACTGATAGCTTAATTTCCTTGATTCTTGGCAGATTCACAAATTTAGAGGTATTTGGAGGTGGCAAAGACCCGTCATGCCGTTTACAATTAACGTCATCTCTGGAAAACCTTTTATTAAACTGACATAGAGATGTAAGAAAATATTGAAATATGTTATCCACGGACAATCCCGATGTATTTAACGAGCACTATTACACCGAAGTCGGCTTCCTTGATGTCTCAATTATGCAAATTATTAGCCACATCCATAAAGTGTAATCTCGTCTCAACCGATTATATCACTATGGTCAAAGATACATCTTACTCAAATATTAAAAGGTTGCGTGCTTGCGGCACCTTCCGAAAATGTCTCCTCATGGGAGTAGTTGCCACCAATTAGGCTACAACGAGATACAAAACAATTTAGGATAATTTCTCTGGGAATATTTCCTTATCATATTAATTAACGACCATTAGATATATCTGTTGGATAGTTTGAATCCTAAAATATGGTAATTGTTGTCCTGGCCAAGGCATTTTGTTCGAAGGGTTACGGTGATTTTCACACGTGAGTTTACTATGAAGATCAAAGAGATAGAGTAATGGGGATATATCTTCTCAACTGTTACTTCAGATAAATCTGTGAGTTTGATAATAGATTAAAAATGTATTTAATTGAGTACACACAAAGTGAACATTTTGTACAAATTCAATATTTAACTATACACACACATGAGAGTGGTGTTTGTTTCGTCAAACAAACTTTAGTTTAAATGAAATATTTTACAAACGGATTATGTCCTATACAGGCTTGTCGCAAAATGAACTTTAAAGTAGAACTAGTAGTAGATTGGTCGTTTATTGGATCAATCTTTTCGAATTCAATTTTTAACTTCCCAGTTCCCAGCGTGATGTTTTTGTAATGGGGCTGATTTTGGGAATTGCAAATTTTGACATATCTCCAAGTTTTAAAGTCTCTAGAATCCAAATCCATAGTTTTTAGAGAGATGTTTGTGTTTGTGTATGTATGTATGCGCGTACGTTCATTCATAATTATTTTTCGTCATGATTATCTTGAGAATCAAAGATGATCTTGACGGTTTCATTCGGCACGTAATTACGTAACTTAAAACTGAGTGAGTTTTCAGCAAAATCGGTCCAGCCGTTTTTTATTGAGGATGAAAAAACTGAAAAGAAGACAAAACAACTAGCTTAAGGTATTTATAAATATCAAAAACTGGATATTTTTTGCATTTTTCGACTCCTTAGAACTTCATAAATGACCCCCAGAATTTTTTTGAAATTCGAAAGTTTAATATATAAACAGTGACACACGGAGTGTGCGCGCGTTTTCGACTCTTTCCAGGTGTTGGATCAGCTGTCAGCCGCGTAGCGTCTCTTTCATTTCCCTTCTCTAAAATAGCGGTTTCTCCCATATACATTATATTTGTGGCTTTATTGCATGTGCTCAGAGCTTATTTAGACTCCTACATATCCATTGCGTGCTTTTGAAAAATGTCTAATTTTTGATTTTTCAAAAAATATTTATCAGCAAAATGAAACAAAAACTTTAAACACTTTTTTCGTAAAACAACGTTTTTTAACACGGCATAGAAATAATCTTCGGATCTACTGAACCGATTTTCAAAAACATTAATGTGTTTTGTTTGTTAGAGTATAGTACATCGTAATCCACCACAATTGAAATTGAATTGAATTGAAAAAATGGCATTAAAAAAACTACGAAAATAAGGGTCGATTTTTGACATTTTTTTCACAAGTCCATCATTTTTTTAAACTGATTTTTTTTGAAACGGTGGTATATTACGATGTGAGAGGCCTTCCTTTTTAAAGTGCCGTTAATTTTTTTTATTTCAGATCTACCAATCCATAGATTATCTATTTGCCGTGGAGTTACGATTTTTTCAGAACTTAATTTCAGAACTTAATTTCACCCTCTGTAAAAGGGATTAATAAATTGAAAAAATATTTTTTTTTGTATTATTCAAATATGAAATAATATTATAAAAAAAATTGAGTTATTATATAATAAAGTAACTGAGAGAAAACCTCTTGAAAAATGGTCTTTTTGCGCCTTCTAAAGTGGAATGGTACCTTAATTTTGAAACTGATGAAATGCACTATTCATTCGTTCAGATTCCAAACACCTTCATATCAATATTTTTATTATTGTATGATTTAGCAAAAATTGTGATCAATGTGGTAAAAAATGGTATTAAAAAAATAGTTATAAACAAAAACAAGATATATTATCAGGTTTGTGAGAATAGCAGTAGTGACTCTAGTGCAGTTAATAATTAGATGTTGTTATAAAATAATGAATAACAAATACAAATCATTGTTTCTTTATTCAGTGGAGTCACTGGGAAGTTAGTCGTGTGAACCTCAAGGGTTGCAGCTAGACCAATTTTTCCAAATTTCGTATTGTTTTTCTGTCAATTCATTAGAAGCCTACATTTATCGAGCATGGTTCAAGTTTAATAGTTGTTTTACTTTTGACTGCCAGCCGTTTTCATTATTTCATACAATTTAATCTACATACTCTAGAGTATTTATTTCTTGTTATCTAAGAGGTTAAAAAAAATCAAAAGCCAGATTTTCTCATACACTTGAAAATATGTTGAAATTTCCACAATTCAAGCAAAAGCATTATATGAACAGTGAAATGTTGAAAAAGGATTTCTTTTAAATGCATGCAAAAGCTTCTATTGAATCTGTTCATTATCAATTTCCACCATGCATACAGAAGCAGTATTTTCTCTCCTCCAGCTGAACCAAGATCAAATTTCCCATTCAACATGGAATATGAATGTCGGAAAGACTGCAGGATATTTTCGTTTTGTCGTATACTGACTGATACGGACTTTCAACCATTGTTGATTTATCATAGCAACAGTGTTGAGCTGTCGCCACAGTTCTTTCATTTGGTCAAGCGACAACAATACGCGCTATTGTGCAAAAGAACATCTTTTTTCTTGTCTGTTGTTTCCGCAATGACCAACGTAGAAGTTTTAATTAACCAACTTTCTGGACAGAGTGTCAGAACTGATAAATCTTTTTTTCAAACACCAGCGATAACGCTTGGAAGTAACTTGAATCCTTCGTCTACGTGCAGATACCAGCCAATTCAGCCTCAAGCTTCCGAACGTGCATTTTTCGTTGGGCATGTTGAAAAGGATTGCATACGTATGTACGATATTTCAGGTGCGTTGAAGTTTGGCTCATATGCAGTATGTTTCTTTATAACTCCCCGTAAATTAATTCAAAAATAAATAGTTCACCAAAACGGTCGAATAGTTTCAACTAATCGTCGACTGACTCAAAGCAAACTCAATATGAAAATCAGTCTTGTTTGTAACATTCTCCTTTTACAGGCTGTACTGCATGTTTCAATTTCTGACAATCTTGTTTTTCTCCCAACAACTTCACCCGCCAATTCTTATCCTTTTTCCGGAACAAAACCAATTATTCATGTGATAGCTGGAAAAAAGTACAAGAGGCTACTCTACAACGAATGATGCTCGTCCGAGTAAGGATAAATTAAACCATTTACTCAATGGATTATTGGTTGACCGCCGCCCAATATGATTCCTCCTTTACAAAATTGAGTACCCTTAAGCAAATATGTCTGATGTCGTCGGGTGGCCGTTGACCAGTAGTTGTAGTAGTTGATGGACCTGGTAGGGTAGTTTCTCGCCTCCGATACACACAAGACATATTTGACCAATGTTTGCTTTCGAAATGGTTTTCTCGCTAAAACAAACAGCAACACATACGAGAATTTGCAATGTGCCGTAAGAAAATGTGTAGGGCTCGAGGAGCTTGTGATGTGCGAATAGGCAACCCCATTCATACTCGTGTGCTTTAAAATTGAGATAACAGATGTTAATGTTGAGTGAACTTTGACTTTCCTATGGGAAGAACAGCTCCAAGGCACTTAAATCTGTGTCCAATATTCCATATTCAGTTTCAGTTTATTTCGGTCTTCAGAAAATTGTTCGACTAGTGCTTGGACAAACTTCTTTTCGATTGAGAATCTTAAAAACTTACTATTTTTCAATTCATGAATGAAAATCAAAATTTTTGTGCTTACTACAACAGTTCAAGCTTTATTTTTGGGTCTCATAAGCCATCACATCATATAACCATAACCATCAATAAATGATAATATTGTTTTGTAGCTGCAACTCATACAGAAAACATCCTTAACAATAATCATAAGAACAGTCCAAAGGGAATTGCTTTAGATATTTACATTTCCCAGGAAAAATGTCTGACGTTAAAATAAATTTCCACCCTTGTTCTATTGTTTTTCTTTGAATATTGACTTTTGCAAATTTTATATTCGCTGGTGTGGAAAATTATGAAAATGACTTGTTTCCAATTGAAAGGGAGAAAACAATAAAAAATCAGATTGAGTTTTTTCCGCTTAAGAAAATCCGAATACCAAGTGGTTACATCCCCTTCGTGGCGGCAATCGGCAATGAAACACACCTTACGCATTCGACTTGTGGAAGAATTGATAAAAAACGACCGAAGAAGTTTTAATGTAGTTTGTCTTTTAAATAAACGTCAGCTAAGCGGCTTAGAAAGGTTGGTTGGGAAGAAAGGAACAGGACTGAAAATAGATGTTAGTGAGTCATTTTCTTTGTGATGTGGTTCAGGGACAACATGATTCCACTATAAGCATTGAATCTTCTCAAGGACACAATCATTTTTGTAAAAACAAAAGTTTATGCGGATAATTCTCGTGAACGCTGCAGAAAGTTCATTGCAAACTATTGTTTCAACAAATCATTCCATGAAATAAGTTTGAGCTAATTTTTTGGATTACATATTTTTTACTCAAAGCTGCGAAATTTACATATTTTCAACATTATTAATCATAACAATACCACCATAAGAATCTCATACAATTAGCAAAAGATTCACATATTTGGTTCGGACTACAGTATACCAACTGTTTATTATTTTTATAATCTCAATAACTTCAAGAATATTCACACTAAAATTGCCATTGTAAGTACAAAAACTTCCCGAAACAGGTTCGCAATATGCAGAAACATATACATATATGCATACTTCTGAAGAGGTATCCAATCCATTACATTTCACATCCCGAAAATTTCCATTCTGTCTGCTCTCCATTGAAAAAATATCTGTCACCGTAACACCCGCCAAAACAATCCTAAATAAATATTATGTTATTCTTTCAGGACATTATTACTTTCCACCTACCGTATACACCAAAACCTTCGGGTGCACACAGCAGCCATCAGACAATCCTGCCGAGTAGGAAGCGGTATCAGACAGCAGCACTTGTTCCTCCTTCGAGGATTCTTCAACTGGCCAGTTAATTCCCTTGGGACATATTACCATAGTGTGTACATTTGAAATGGAGTGATGCCTAAGCAAATATCTGTGGGGCTATAGTGCTGATGTTTTTGTTACTCCATCAGGGTGGACATTCTTATTTGTCGTTCACACGTTCGATTTGTACCAGCCGAACTGCAAGAAGACAATAAGTAATGGAATGAGTTTCCAAACTTTTAGTATATACTGCAGTCATCAACTATTAACATATTTACCATCCACCATTGCGATTGATGATGAGTTTATTGAAGTTCCATTACAAACCTCTAGCCAACACCTTGAATTTGTGCTGATTCGCAACCCTTTTACCCTCATTAATTATTGCTCGAAATCCGAACGTCTGTACTAAATTCGTTACCTCCAACTTCTTTCCTGATTATTTTTGACTGTCCTGCTGACCAGTGCGTAATTATTTTCTCACACCATGTCCATTTAACAAATTGTGCTCATTAAATCTGAACAGGACAATGGTGAATGGTCGAAATTTCCATTCAACCCCACAGAAAATGTAACTTTTGACTGTGGTCGCATTGAATTCTGTCTTCTGATGTCGTCATATCTTACCAAAAATATTCTGGCCGGGTTTTATGCTGGGAATGGATTGGAAAATGTTGGAGACATTAAAACTCGGTTAACGCAAAGTAGGCTGCTGTTGAGTTTTGATTTCGAATCCCTTTGGGCGAATCAGCAAAAATTCACGAGTTCTCTTTCAATTAAGTTGAATCCATTTGAAATTGCTGATCGAGGGAATGGTAGGAATAGTTTTAATAGTTCGCAGCCATAAGCGATTGTGTGTCCCTTCATCTGTTAGAAACATCAGCATAAAAATCAGTATCCTATTACGCCACATGCAATTCTATCGGCAAACCTAATAAAGTCTGTTTGCTTCCCTTCTTTCCGAAACAAACGCCTCCTGCTTGCCAAACTTTAATTTCCCGTCCAGTTTTATTCAAATTTTCTTTCATTGGTTTTGTCTCCCCACTTTATTTTCATTTCTTGACGTGAACTTTCTTCAACTCAATCTAATTGTGGCCACAACACTGCAATTATTTATTTCGATTTCGATTTCGAAGCGCGTCTGTCGCGTTCATTACTCCACTTCATCTCTGATACGGATACCAAATGACAACAGGCACCAGAAGGATGGGGCTCGTCTGTAGCCAAAAAAAGGATTTTTATATTAGGAAGCCTCTCACACTCCGATTGGAAATGAACTTTGTGCGGATATCTTGTGGATATCCTGTGGACCCCAATCAATAGATAACAAGAACCAAACACTTTCCAGAAACACGGCACGTACAATTGGAATTGCGAGACTGTTATTTGGAGTGTCCTGTTTCCAACACGGTCTACGCAGGCTTTGGATATGGTAATCAACGTGGTTGCGTTCTTTTTCCGGCAACAAGAGAGGGTGTGAAGAAGTTACTTTGCATAAACTCAAGATGAAAATTAAACTAGGATATATTATACTACCTATTTACCGATGCGGATGCATTATTAATATGCATTATTAATATTTTTATTATGTAGTTTGTTCGGGTGTGTTCGGAGTTGATATTGTAAAGGAAACATCTACAATTCACTTTAGACCAGGGCGGATCTGTTTTCAGTTGACCGTTGAAGGGGGGGTGCACTGATTTTTCCAGGAAAAGTTGTGAAATAACAATAATTGACTTATCCTTCTTCTCAAAATATCGGGAACATAAAACAAAATCGAAATGTTTAAAAATTTAATAAAAATCATTTTTTCTTCCCTACTTGTTTCACTCCTAACTTTAAAACGGTTCATTTTAGAGCAATGTTGAGTGCAAATAAAAGTTGTATAACAAAATTTCCTATAAAATAGTATTGGTTAATTTTTTTTAAACATTTAACCCTTGCCGCAAAAGCAATAAATATGAAAAAAGGGGGAAGAAGCCATTTCTTATTTAATTTTTTTTACCACTTGGAATGCACTTAGGACTTTCATAGTTCGCTTAAAACATCTTTACAATATAATAAAATAGCACACAAATTTTCATCAAAATCGATCCAAAAGATTGCCCATAATAGTTGTGCAATCTAAATTTATTTTAAAAAATTCAGAATTTTTGAAAGCTTGAAAGTCAGTAACTTAAGCTTGCAGAAATTTGAAGTTTGAATTTTTTCACATATAAAAGAGCACTGTACCTATCGAATCGAATTTACAAAATTAAAATCCGATTATTAGGGCAGCCTCAGGAATTTTTGTTAAACTTGGTAATAAACGCTAAAACAGTGCTGGGCGGCTGCGGGTTCAGTCGTTGTAGCCATGCTTCCATCAACTGAATCTGCAGCCGACCAGCACTGTTTTAGAGTTTATTACCAAGTTTAGCAAAAATTCCTGAGGCTTTCATAAAAACAACAAAAAAAATTTCAAGTTTTCAAGTAGAAATGCGCTTAGAAACATTTTTGAAATGGACCCAAGACAAATTGCGGAGATTCTTGATATTGAACCAAAATTTTCTGGTGAAGTACAAATGCGTCTCATTATGTGCCTCTATTTGTTCAACTGAATTAACTAACTAACTAAATTAATATGTTTGGGTATTTATTCAATATCCAGCGTGTAAAAAAGCTAAACTCTTGTAGAAGCAGTCAGCAGTAGCTCACGTAGACCATTTTAGCATTGATGAGCTGCATGAGTTTTTGGAGCTACCTCGTTTCATATTAGAAAATGGATATGAATCTAATGAATCACTGAACGTGTTGAACTATGTACATTAAAACTAATAGCCTCAATGGTGACTTTTCAAATATGTCTGTGGCGCTACGAATCTTTCTCATTCACTCTATGTATGTTGTTTAAGGAAAAAGAAGCTTCCCAATATTAAATCAAATTTAAAAATTATTTCTGGTCGATGATGTCACAAAAGCATTTAGTGCGACTACTAATGACGTCAGTTGGTTGAAGTGTTCTTCAGAAAAATGATATAGATTTAATCATTAATTACTCCGCAGCAAACGACTTGCAAATTTTTTTTTTTTTTGGAGAGGACATACCGAAATTGGTTTTAGAGGAGTTGCTAAAATTATATTCCGAGTTTCTTGTTAAGCATAAAAACGGCATGCGACCAATTGAATTGATTATTAGGAAAAAGGAATTTGTGATAAAAAAACAGGAAAAACAACGAGAAAATGTCGGCATTGTTTCGAATTACAATAAAGTATATTGAACTTATTCTCTTTCAGATTTAATTGAGTCAATCACATGAAATATTTGACAAAAGTTGTGGACCATAAATTGTCTTTTCAAAAAGAAAACATTTTCTTTATACAAGATTGCGCTATTGAAATTGAACAAAAAAGTTTGGAGCATTATGCAGATGGTCACAACATGGGATAAACATAAAATTTAATTTATATTTAAAGCCAGTTTATAATAAAAGCTAGAATTTGTTTAAATTAAATTCAAAATACTGAGCTTGTTCGATTTATTAAATATACTTATTAAATATTTTTAACAAAAAGAAATTCAATAATTGTAGAATATAGTTTTCAATAAAATGTCGTTATTTGTCGTATAGAGTATATTTTGTTTTTAATGAGCAGTATTTCATGATACCTTTCAAAAAATTATTCTTATAAATGAAAAAAATGAAAAAAGTGTCGATATCAATTCGATGCCTATTTGTTTTTATGCTTGAATAGTAAAAATAGCACAAAATTTTCAAAGAGTAATGGTTTATTTTATTGTAGGACTCATCATTTCCGCGACTCGATAGCTTGCAAGGGTATCAAAATCCAGCTCATCCGGGTGCAAAATATACCTTAGGCCGCCTCTGAGCTCAAACGAACATTTATTCCGAATTGATGAGTTGCCAACATAAACACTGCATGTGAAGCATTGTTTTCTTGTAAAAATGGCTATTGTTTCAGTTGAAAGCCATCAGCAATTAGCGTTTAAACTAAAACAAGAAAAACCATTCGCAAATCGTTTACATAGATAGTATCACCAACTTTACCAACAAATCGAACTCTCCCCTATTTCCATCATTTCTTTGATTAAAACTTGTAAGGAGTGGTAAAGAAACCTATTAACACTTGATCCAGACTTTTTTAATTGCCGTTTAATCGAAAAGAAAAGTTCTTCATAGATGATGAGTGTTGTTAATTTTCTTCGAACACGACAGAATATGCGTTCATTTGCTTTGATTGTTCATCGGTGCTTGATGAAGATTGGAATATACTGAAACCAACCAAAAACCCATTCGATTAGTCATGATTTACATCAAGTGATAATTTAAATGTTTAAAACAAATTCAAGTGTGGTAATCTTCCACCATTCTAGAGTTGATAAAACATTATGTATTTTAATGGTTTCTATGTTTGTCTGAAATATTTTTAAGCCATTTAGAGTAAAAATTACAATTTTCAAATTCATATTCCTGTTTTAACACGGATTTTACTCCATAGAGTACAGACATAAAAGGTCAATATAATTTTTTGGAATTTCACACTCATCTGAGATAAAATATAAATAAAAAATTTCGCGCAAAAACACACAATCAATCACGTTGTGAATCAAGCTTAGAAATGTTTTAATCGGAGTGGAATATATTATTTTCCCCTCACGCACCCCAAACTCTAAAATAAGCTATCATATACTTGAAAGCGGAGAATAAATGCCAGTTCATTCAAAAAGTTTCATTTCCAAGTTTAATTAAACATTTTCATAACGAAAAAAAATTAAGTCAAAATATTTTATTGACCAATTAATTCAAAAATTTCCCAAAGATAAATGGCTTTCAATTAAATTTTTCCCGTCTCAAAAATTTATTTTACCTTACTCAGCACAATGCCTCGTCCAACTTTTCAAGACTTTAAAAATTAAATTAATTATCGTCAACTTTGACACTTTTATTACGAAGGGTCGTCAGATACTTTTTTCACTCTGGCCTCTACGGCAAATTTGTTTCCCTGTTGATTTATTATAGCGTTGATTCTTATTGAATTAGAAAAGCTTCATGATTTTTTTTTTAAAAAACCGTACTGGCCGCTATTTTTACTTTTCGGTTTATTGTTAATGTTCTTATCACCTTTCAAAGCCTGAATTCATCTCAAGGGTCAAATCATTTCGACAGTTGATTTATTAATTTTAAATTCCTTGAGGCCTTTCTTACTTTACAAACGCGGTCGGCTTTTTGTAGGTGACAATCTTGTATGGGTGTCCTTTCATTTCCTTCCGGGCGATTCATTGTAATTTATAATGCCAAACATCTTCTACTTTTATCCGTCGATAAATCACGAACACAATCCCTCAAGGATTTATTAGGCGCTTATCTGTTCGACTGCATGTACACGCACCATTCAGGTGAGAATGAAAAATATCATGTTTGTCCCAAATTGTTCATCGTCGAAATCCATATCATCTGTCTTATTATACATCTTAGAAGAAATGACTATAACTTGATTTTACGATAGGTGTGTTTGGTAACAATAATGTGGATAGTTCTGAATGTTTGCGCTAGCTTTTGGTTAAGATTACATCCATGAGAGATGTGTACAAGAATGAATAAAATGGAAAGAAACATTCTTGATTTCGGAAGACTTCTTAGCTGAAAATTGTACAACATGGTTTGAGCACAACCAGAATAAATTTATTGACCTCGTACTTAACTCACTCGAGACTCTATATTATTTTACTTTGGGCTAATAATCCAAGAGGCTCAGCAAAACTATGGGAAAAAAATGACAACCAAATTTCAATACTCTTCTTTATTACCCAAAAACAAATAGAATAACATTATTAATGTCTCGTAAAGATCACATATCCACGAACGCTTGGCACTCCTTGCTCAATCCAAACGAAGCTTAGCATCCTCTCACCGAGAATTGCACCACCAGCAAAAACACCCTCGCTTTTCCAACGACGGGTGACACTTTTTAAATGATCTTTTCTCTGAACTTATAAGAAAAATCGAACCGTACTGCTCTCATGCCCTGCGGATTTCGCCCATCGGGGCTTTTTCGTTTTCTCGTTGGCACAATACAAAAAAGCCGGAGGGATTCTATCTGTAGCGATTTATCTCACCGGAATTACTTGTTCACCATTTAGATGTTTCGGAAAAGAACTCTATTGGGCGAGTGGTGGTGGTGGCGGCAGGCATCACGGCATTTCACGCCGGACCTAATACAATCGATTTGTCTTGGTAAGTACTTTTCCTATCGGATATTATCTCCCCTACCTCTCACGCAGCAGAAGTCGTTTAAGAAAAACAAACGCAACATTATTGGGCCCTACCCCACCGCGCCACAGTCATCCATTCGTCCTGATCTGACTATCGATTTTCGGATAAATACCAAACGGAGGATTGATAGACATCGTGGTTATTTCCACATAAAGAAAGTGTAATGGCATGGATTTATATAGTGATTAGATGAGAAAATTATTGGGTTGCGACGAAGATGGCGTGCAAACACGGATATTCTTACGACTAAATAGGGATGCACCAAGCCCAGCGAAAACATCTGTAATGGATTTAGAAATTCGTATCATCGGAAAAGCTTTTCCTGGTCAGAAAGTACTGTAGGCATTGTAATGTGGATCATGTTGAAGATCAATCGAATATTCGTTGTTTTTTTAAAAGAAATCAGTTATTTCCAGAAAGAATAATCGATTTAATCCACTTTTTTAAAAGTATTACGTGTGTATAAGTAGTCTTCATTGTCTTTCTTTAGTTTGTCCAACACAATGACGAATTTCTTCTGATTATATACTCATATCCGCCAGCAAGCATGAATAGCATATCCCAAATGTGCACAAAGCTGTTCGAATGCAATGAAGCAACGCCCTAAGGCGTTGACTGAATTCGAAGCACTTCTCTTTTTTGCATGCAAGCATACCCACATATAGCAGGAATGCAGATTCCAGTTGGAATGCACGTAGCGCATGTTCAATGTATGGAAAGATACCTCAGATAATGAAGGTATGTAGCTAATTTAATAGACAAAAAAGAGCTTGGTTCGGTGATAGTCATCAACTCAATTATTTAAAAATTAAAAATATTTTTGGGGGTTACATCAACTTTAGAGAGGAGTATAGTAGAGCAGATGTAAGATTATCTTCTTTAAACTTTCTTTTTCCCGAAATTACGAGGAAAATGTGGTAGAAGTACTGCCAGAGTATATCAGTTAACTTAAAAAATTTCAGATTCTCCAGCAGCCAAGGATAACTTTGAGAATGTCAGGGTACCAAAAAATTGAGTTATATAGTATATAGTTGAAACCGGAAAATTAAAAAAAAGTTCCAATTGTTTTTCAAAAGAAACTTCCTTTTAATTTTTGTGTGGTTTTTTATTTGAGTCGGAATCGATTTTGGACAGTTATCGTTACGTCGCCTATGTGTTCTCTTATTCTTTAATTGATTAGTCTTCTTGCATGGCAGATGTACACTACTTGGCAAGTAGGACATTCAACCCGATAAATCGCCAATTTCCCGTGAGGTTGTCGCTTGTCATTAGTCGATCGAAGGATGTTTTTAAGCTGGATTTTGCTAGTCGTTGCGATAATTTGTAACATCTCAGATGCCTTAGTGGTCGTTTATAGGGGGAAAACACCGTAATGAATGACGATGGCCGCAACGTCAAGTAATGGCTCATCAATTCAGTAAATTTCAAGAATATCTATATTTAAAAATATTCTCTTAATTATATCCTTTCTTAATTAAATGGCTTATAAAACAAGTAAATAAATAGAGTACTCAACCCAAATAAACTAATCGCTGAGGAAAACCGAACGATTATAATCGAAAATTGATTCAAAAACACACAAAATTAAAAGGAATTATCTTTTGAAAAACGTGTAAATATTTGGAAATGATGAGCTAACTGTTCCCTTTGAAACTGCAGAACTATGTGTTTTTAACAGCGGAGTAGTTTCAAACTAAAAAGAAGAAAAGAAAAATGGAGAAGCTCCAGGTATTTCTTCAAAAGAAATTTCTTAGCAAATCATACTAGTAAACAGTGTTGTTCTCTCCTTAAAACCTGGAATGTTGCATTGCACTGTAAAAAAAGAAAACGTACCCAAACACAAGACACAGTACAAGCAAAAAAAAGAAACTCCTAAGAAGGATTAACTAGTAAATGAGAGAGGTTTTTTCATACAATCTATCAAAAAGTGGCCGAGAACCTAAATTTTCTCACTCTGACAAAATAAAAGAAAGCAGTTTGATAAACGAAGCATTGTAAAAAAGTTTTTCCTCTTCTGAAAATACACATCTTTTTGGATAAAACAGCACTTTTCTCGAGACCCAACAAACCAATGAACAAAGTTTTTTTTGGAAATGAAATAAGACATTTGGATTCAATGCAGCAGACAGTTTTAGATTAACTCAAGAAAAAAAATTAAAATTGATACAAAAAAATTCATCTTTCAAGAAAAATTTCTTACATGATAAAACTATTTTGTTTATAAGACAATAGCACCAGAGAAATGTGTGCAAATGTCCGGATAATATCTTTCTTTGTTTGGTAATTACCCCCTTTAAAAGCATTTATTTCAAAAAGTGGAAAGATTCTTCTGATCTTATTACTTTTCAGCGTTTCAGACTCATCATTCATGGTTTTCCGACAAGAAAAAGGAATCACATGTAGATACGATTGATGCTAAACATTGATATAAGATTAAATAATTTTATTTTGTGAAATTCATATCTTCAGGCAATCAGTTAGAATTGCTACTCAACACTTGGGCAAAAATGTAGACATAGTATGAATATTGTTTTAAAAATATTGTATTTAGCCATATAAATGTGATGTGTGTTGTTTATGTAACAGTTTGACTAAAAACGAACTCGATTCTTTTGGAACTATTCAACCCATCCGATTTAGAGGCAAGAATCAAGACAAAGCAAGAATCTTGGAGGAAAGAATTTTCGATTTGAAAATCCAAGCATTGCCTAGTTTTCTTCCACCCTTTTGTCCAAGCAAAACATTTACACTCTCGACTGTACGGGGAAAAGCTTTTCAAAATGAAATTTGCGGCAGTTTTGAAATTAAACGTTAAGAAAGTAGAGTTAGTTTAATATTGAATATTGTTTTCTCTCAAGAAGTGTCATGGATTTCCTGTATATATTTTCAATCAAATAAAATGCTAATCATAACACCTATACTTTATTATTTGAATATCTTATGTATTCAGTCCTCCCGCTTACCTATCTACGATTTCTTCCCCCCACCCCAGTTTTCCTCCTTTCAATTTCAAACTGATAAATACTTTTCTTCGACACAGAAGACACCACACCAAAAGCGATATTTATGAGGCTGACAACTTCATTTACAGCTAAACCGAGAGAAAAGAAAACAATTGAACATCCAAATCGATTTTCTACGTTTGAAAGTAAACGTAAATCTCGCGTTTAATAAAAACTGAAAATTTTCCAACAAGTACAAGAATGGTTGGAGGACGACGCGGAGCCTGGTAAGAAAATGGAAATTCATTCCTTCATTGGTCCGAACGTAAAAGAAAAAGTAATAGGTGAAGCGGAAATATCTTTGTTTGCCAACTTTGGAAGTTGCAAGATATTTTATTTTCCAGGGCGGATAAAGAATAGGGCTCTTGATAAGAGTAGAAAATGCGATGGGAAAGCTGACAGTCTACAATCGGAATTTTGTGCGAGTAATGAATAGATTGGACAATGAAATGAACATTTGCGTGGGGCTGCACGAAAAAATATTGGTGGAGGCAAGTGATGAGCGAAATTCTGAAAGTGAGATAATTCCTAATCAAAATACGACTAGCAACATTTACAGGGATAAATTCGGGTGCCAGATTCGACCAGTTTTATACCAAATAACATTTATTTAACGCCCGAGCCCACCTACACGTTTGTGTTTTATCACATTGCTAATTCATATGCAAGGCACGTTAAAAATCTTCAAATTTTCTTCACTCGAGAGAAGAAAAAGCTTATAAATGTCAAAGACAGGACTCGAACTTCGACAGCACACCCCTCGACATTTCGTAGAAAGTGAAAAGAATAAACCGAAATAAGAGGAAGATTTATTGAGAGCATATCCTGGAAAAGTGCGAATATGTGTGAAAATTACGTAGGCGGATGAAAACTTTAACCCTAAATCATTTTTAGCCTCATGCTTTCACCTTGGTGTAGTTGATTAGAGTCACCCCATATCTCAAGACGTGACTGGAAAAAGGGTATTTCATTTCCATACGAAGCATTTCATCTTGGCAATAATAATAATGTCCTTTATCTTTCATTGCTCGAATCGTGACAATTCGAGCAGATTCCTGGCAGGTGTGGAAGTTGTATATTTTTGCCTAGGCGTTCCGCATTTTTGAACATAAGCTGATTAACATTCGTGTGGTGTGATTTC